>ONZP01000717.1:0-36374 GCA_900312805.1 Fusarium torulosum
CCCCCCCCCCCCTTGATAACATCTCATTGACAGGGTCCTAGACCTGAGATGGGATAGCGGCTTCTTCCGTGGCGCTTTGACATTTACGACTTAGTTGTGTTTCATAAATTAAAGTCGCTGACTTTGGACGCTGAAAACGGCAAGTCAAAGGTGATGTCGTAAAGACAAGGATGTCCTTCGTATCGTAGCGATTAAGAAGACAGCTTCAGTTCTGTCCGGGGCATATCTTCCTTGGCCATGAGACGATGAGACACCAACGTTTGAGTTCACCAATCATTTTACACTGACTATGGGAAAACAATTTCCGCCCTGAATGAATTCTTGTCTCGATGATTGGATGAGAATATCAAACCCTGAAAAGTTGACTAACATGGATCCTCTGGGCGATCGAGATGTCAACTGCAAAGACTGTTGCTGTGAGGAGATCTACGTTGCGCTGACCAAATAAGTGTCATCATAATAGCCTCAAGAATTGACTAATAAGACTGGGACCTGAAACGAAGATTTAGTGCGCGCGGGTATATATTTCCGTTAAACAACTGTTGGGTATTGTGCGAGGTATATGGAGGATATATGGATCTAAACTACTATAAAGAAACAAATTATCGGACCGAGGTCAAAGCTTAACAAGTGTTAGTTACATAAACCAGGATGTCACTTTTCTCATTACAAGAGTGCCATCCCTGCCCCTACACCCATGATTCCTAGTGCAGCACCGGCAATGTGTCCTGTGGCCCGGGCAGCGGCAACTCCCCTGCTGGACCTAGTAGTGAACCATGGTGTCTCGACGGCATTGTTCGCTGCTTCATCCGGTGTAGGCGCCGGCGTGTTGGTCACTGGGCAGCTTGCAGTACATGGAATAGCCGACTGGAAGACATTGTCAACCTCAGCAGATTTGAAGACAGGCGGTTGAAGCCAGAGGCTGGGGTTGGGAGCAGCGTCAGCGTCCTGTGGATTGTTGACATTTGAGATGATGTGCAGTATTCCGTTGGAGATGAGAATGTCGGTTGTGACGATCTTGGCCGAGTTAACGTACTTCTCATTGCCAATTTGACGAATGATGGTTTCTTCACCGGACAACGTCTTGAGAGATGTGGCATTGTCAAGATCAGTCGAGACCAGGACCTTTCCAGGCACAATGTGATAGCCCATGACACGGGCCAGATCTTTAGGGGCCAAACCGCCCAGTGCAGATCCAACCCTCTCCATAGCTTGATCTCTCGGAGCAAAGACAGTGATGTCCTGACGATCGCCAAGATCAGGCATGATGCCAGACTTGAAAAGGCCACCAAGAAACGACTCCACCTTACTTGCCATCAACACTTGAACAATACCAGAAGGCGGAATCAAAAGGCTGTCTACGATCTGAATGAGACCGCCTTGAAACTCAATGTCATAGTTGGTGACCGTGGCACGGTTGCCAAGCCTGGTGCTGAATATAACATCGTCGGGTTGTTTATTGATGAGAATGTTCTGGCCTGCAGTAACGTTGCTCCATTTGGGATTCAGAAGAAGTGTCGGCTTGACGTAGGCAGGACCAGCCTTGAGCTTCATGGCACTTATAGTTCCTTGAAGGATATGGTATTGAAGAAGCGGTACGGTTGTCTTTGCATCGGTAGGGTCCCAGATGCCTGAAAGGGCAGAATAGGGGATCTGTTCAAAGGCATCGTTGGAGGGTGCAACGATCTGATAAATGTTAGAGGACATCCACCAAGAACCTTGATATTCAAGAGGCAGCCATTAACTTACAGTGACACCCTTGTAGCTGGGCAATTGCAACAGGATATCAGGGTATTTCTGTCAAGCCTTTGTTAGTGCCAGCTATCTAATAACGCACTATTCGACATACCTTGATCAACTTGTAATATGTAGAAAGCTTGGGATGTCTCCCCAGGACACTTCCCAAGTCCATGGGTAGATTTTCGTTCGAAACAGCTTCTGCCAATGCCACGAAGCTGGCCAAACCAGCAACTACTCTAGACCAGAGCATTGTGTAAATGGTGCTGTAGAAAGGAATGTTATGAAGCTCTACTAGACCTCACGACTTGGTAGACTGTATAAGCTTCGATGGAGTGATACAATAACACAAGTGATCTGACGAACTGATGTCTTATATCTTCAAGGTAGTATGTGAGCAGGGCAAGCGTATCAGAATCCACCAAAGCTGTTCGTTGGGTAATGAATGAGTATCCGCCTGGAAACAGAATGAAGAGATTCAGAAACCTGACATACCCCAAAAAAAACGGTTACTTAACCGGACTTGATAAAGCCCCGGCAAGGTCTTAAAGACTGTTCGAGAAAATGGGCCCAGACAACCCTTCCGGCTACCCCGTTGGCGTAGGAATCTTACATCTTTAGTGAAACCACATAACGGGTAAGGCGAGGTACGCAAACCGAAGCCTCAGTAAGGACAGTCAAACAAGTTCAGTATCCGACGAGTAAACCCAAAATGTCGCCAAGCATCTGGACTCGCTGAGGACCATTACCAAGTGTACGGTACGGTAGTAGCTGTCAGATCAGCCGAGATTCCGAAACAAGACCCCTGAACCCTGTTGGCAGCCCTGCGTAGCAAGGGTGTTAGGGTCCAGATCTCCGGATTAGGACCAGCTGCCTGGCACGAGTCACTATCTCGTCCAATAGCATAGCTTCGTGTTCACTTGAACATGATGCGATTGAACCGCAGATCATCTGTCCAAGTCGAGACACTTATCTTCTTTGTGGACAGGAACATTGGTGGAACCGCCAATCCGAGGCCTTAGTGATCATCACCGCGGGTGTGCTTCGACAATGTAAGCGCAACGACCGCCGACCACTTCAAGGTTTGGTAAATATTGGCAACAGCTAATCCACATCCCATCAGAGTTTCGAGATGTTCTCTGCGGGGTTGTATGAGCCAAATCGCGGAGGCCGCGATTGGTTATTGTAGCTCATCTTGAGCATGGAGAACGAGATAAGTTGTAATATATCGATGCAGAGAGGGCGTCTCAGATAGGTACCATATCAGTCTGTATCAAAGGTACCGCCTGCAGCATCAACTGGCAAGATTCCGGCTACATAGTGCTCTCTTTTAGCACATCAGGTTTCCTCCAAAGATGCAGGTAGAAGCAATCTTTGTTGCCTTTGTTGGCTCTGGAACAATAGTCCGGTCCGCAGAGCTCTCTTTGGGACAACCAGATTGCCCACTCGCCCACATTCTACCCGATCCGGAGCTTTCTGATCATCCAGAAAGGTAGAATCACGCTTGTACCGCTAGTGTTGAGTAGAGATATCGGTTCCAAGTATGCGGTACGGGTAACTGAACGGTTGCCTTCCATGTACTACTCGGCGAACTGAATATCCACTCCCATGTTGATGCTGAGGTCAAACCGGTTGTCGGCTTAGGGGTTTTGCTCCCACATGAGATTCCTGAAGAGGGCTGTGTTTTGGATCTGTCTCTAGAAGATATTTCCCCATGCCGCGAATACATCACACGGGCTTCAAGAATATCATATTTCTCGTACTACCAGAGGCAACGAAGGTTTGCCGGGTATCCAGGCAGTCAGGAGCCGCAAGGCTGCTAAGTTCCTGGGCATTTGAGTGTGTGAGGGAGTGTAAGCTGAACTCGGTGTCCACTTAGACGTGGTTCCTGATCAACAGGACAGGGAGTGTTTTTAAGTGGAAACAGAGTTGGGGGCCTTGCAGATGCGGGCGTAGGGGTACGATTGTGGCGTCTTCGCCGAAAGGAGCATCTTATTCCGCCTTTGTTGCCACTTTACCATGCTTGCTAACTCTTGAAGTCTGGCTGGCAGATGATTGAAGGATCTTGCAAGACACTAGCGGTAGATCGAAGATATTTTCGGATGATTCGGAGGTTTGAATGGCGTAGACAGTCCTGTCTGTATTGCCGAAAGGAAGAGAAGGTCTGATCAGACAATATGTAGCGAGCTTGACAGACCTGTATCAGGTTTCTGAACCGGGCTAGATCTAAAGAAAGTTATGTTATTCCAGTCAGGGATACAGTGCGCGTATAGCTCAAGTGGAGGACTGTAAACTTTGTTATCGATGGTTGCAAGAGAAAAGCTGAGACTGAGACGGCCACGGCCACGGCGATGATGATGGAAATGGTGAAAGAGGATGGAATGTAGTGGCTGTAGTCTGTGGAGCTAAAACTATCATGGGCATAGTGCCACGAGTGCTTCGCACATTAGGCCGTTGCGCCCTTCCACAGCAGTGCTACATCGTATACGCACTGTAGCCATGCCTACTCCGACTTACACGCTGATCCGTTTCTAGTTATCTTCGTCTTGCCAAGAACACATCGGATTAGCCTCGTTCTCAATAAATAAGAGATTATATTGACAGAATCAGTTCAAAACTGCCGCGACATGCTCATCATGCCTTTCTCGACTTGGCTTAGTCCTCTTTTCTCTCAGTACCACCAACTTCCATCATCGGCTAGGCTCTCGATTCATCCAGTGCAGTGGACTTGGACCTTGAATGTATTCTACGAGGCCTGGGGAGTAGACTTCCTAGTTTGGCTTCTGTGTGGCTAACAATGCATTCCTTGAACTGGTTCCTGACTAGTATTCTCGCCTCAAATACTTGTGTAATACTGGCGTTGAACCTTATCAAGATCATCCTCTAAACAAAATCGGCTGCTCCAGTTTCAACCACTCTATTCTCATCCTTGTAATCTTTTTCTCTGATACTCAGATTTCATATTCCACAATCTCCTTTACGATGAATAACCCGTATCGCAAAAGCAGCTATGGTGGGAACGACGGCGCTGGCTCAACGGATATGCCACGACGATCTATGGACTCCAATAGCAACCCTATCGACGCAAATTCTACTGGGTACCGCCATAGCATTGATCCCGGGCGAGGGTCGGGCTCAGGGGGTCACGGGGGCATGTTCAGTATCCCTGAATACTCGAGTCCTCCGTCAGAGTACAACTCTTCAGCTGGGTCAGGAACTCACATCAACGAGCAAAACCGATACTTTCACTCCAGGAGAGTCAAGATAGGCGAGATTGAGAAACCGTGGTTGGAAAAGACCAATCCCAAAGAAAAGTGGGTTTCTATCCTCCCCGTCCTCGCGATTCTCTTCGGCCTCGTCGGCTCTGGTTTTCTCGTCTGGGACGGCATAAGAAGTGTGGTCAAGAACAAGTATTGTCCTGTTCTTGACGAGGACTTCAGCCAGGGTCTGAACCCGAACATCTGGACTAAAGAAGTCGAAGTCGGCGGATATGGGTATGTTATACTCCAATACTTGCTGCTTATTCAGGCACGCTAACTCCTATAGAAATGGCCAGTTCGAGCAGACAACCGGTGGTAACGACAATGTCTATGTTGAGAATGGGAACCTCATCATCAAGGCGACTATGCAAGATCCAAAGTTGATGCAGAAGAACAACGTCATCAACCTTCTTAAGGCCGGTACCTGTACCTCTAAAACTTGGTCCAACTGTGTTGCTGCCACCAACATGACCGCAGGGAACAACACTGTGGTTCCCCCCGCCAGGTCCGGCCGTATCAACACCAAAAAAGGTGCCAACATCAAGTATGGCCGTATTGAGGTCACTGCTAAGCTCCCCGAGGGTGACTGGCTCTGGCCCGCTATTTGGATGCTTCCTAGGCAGAGCGTATACGGCACTTGGCCCAGATCTGGAGAAATCGACATCGCAGAATCACGCGGAAACAACTGGACCTACAAGCAGGGCGGAAATGATATCGTATCATCCGCCCTTCACTGGGGTCCCAACTCTGCCAACGATGGTTGGTGGAAGACCAACAACAAGCGAAAGGCTTTGCATACCACTTACAGTGCTGGCTTCAATATGTTCGGCTTGGAGTGGTCAGAGAAATACCTCTTCACCTATGTCAACACCCGCCTCCTTCAAGTTACATACACCAACTTCAAGAAGCCCATGTATAAGCGAGGCGGATTTCCCGACGTGGACCAAAATGGTACTCGACTCACTGATCCCTGGCTCAATGCCAAAGATGTAAATGCACCTTTCGATCAGGAGTTCTACCTCATCCTCAATGTGGCTGTTGGTGGTACAAATGGTTGGTTTGAGGATGGCAAGTCAGGCAAGCCCTGGTACGATGCTTCTCCTACGGCCAAGAAGGACTTTTGGGACGCTCGAGAACAGTGGTATCCTACTTGGAAACAACCACAACTCGAAGTCAGCCGAGTTGTTATGATGCAGCAGTGCAATGGTAACGAGTATTTGTAAGGAGTCCAAAGTGATGGGCATTGTGTTTGGGGAAAACGTTTCGTGATGGTTCGGACGGAGATCGACAATCTTTCTCTCTCTCTCTCTCTCTCTCTCTCTTCTTGCAATTTATTAAAATATTAGACGTATTATTCAACGGTTTCGTTACATCGAATTGAGTTCAACTCTTGAACTGTCCCAGCTCATGAATATTTGCAAAATGTATTTTCAGTCACCCCGTCGATTGATTGAAAAGTACCTTTGAGCAGTTATTTGGGAATACCCTATACAGGTATGTCAAAAATCGAGTAAGATATTGGCCATTTTGAAAGTGCTTAAATTAATTTACTTGGGCTAGCCGAAAATAACAATATTCTTTTACATTTTTTTTTATTAAAAAAAAAGCATGATATTTTTGTTTGCTTAGATACTGACTGCCCCCTCAGTGCTTCGTGTTCCGTCGCTTGTGAATAACATCACGCTTCGAAAAAACCTGTCCACAGAAGCTGGCCATAACCACAACACTGCCCCTCCGGCCCGCAAGTTAAAAGCCACCAAGCTTTAGCCATGGTTGCTGTGATAATCATGAGCATATCAAAGTATCATATGCCAAGTCCATACGAAGATGGCTATTTGTCATGGTCGGTTGATCGCCTTTGAGCCGAGTTTGCGGGATGCGTTTTCGCTAAACAGGTGGATATCGGAGGCGCCGAACTTCGAGAAGCACAGATGAACGCCATAGCCATAAGTGAATAGAAGAGGCTAGCCTGTTGTAGTCGGTAATTTTGAGTTCTGATGACGAGAATTCCAGTGAGCTTCACTTCAATGCGATGAACCAAGCCTGATCCGGAGAAAAGACCATTGCATTGTGCTTGTTATGATGCTTAGCTCAAAGAACAAGGAGAGATTTACAGTATCAGGACTGTAAAAGGTATACATGACTTCACCAAGAGACGAATGAATGGCGAGAAAACGCATAGCTTCAGGTACGACGAACAGATGAGACCCTGCTACTCAACCCAGTTGCCATCAAAGTTTCAACGGTTATCAGTCGTAAGTAGCACACGTGTTTCAACGATCAAGATTCCCTTACGTGTATGGTGCGTTAGATAAATAGTGATATAGATGATACCAATAGTTGAACAGGCCAACAATTTCTACTCAGCTTCTTGGTATACGTAATCTCTTGTGACTCGCGCATCGATCTTGGGACTTCTGATTCTAATAACACATCCAGAGACACCAAGGAGCATCACTAAAGCGTGGAAGTGGAACAGAGTACCAAGTATGATGTAATAACCATGGTTTTGAGCGCGGATAATGTTACATCAAGCGTGAAAGAAGAAAGATACTCAATAGCACGATTCATGCCATGGCTATTAGTGTTGGGCCATGATCTGTGCTTCCTCTGTGACTATATGTCATGATCAAAGACTGGGATCTTGGTTATGGTGAACTGTGGAAAACAGGTCCAGATCCAGATCCAGATCTCAAGTCTCCATGAATCTGAAGGACATCGAGCATATGAGACAAAGTATGACTATAGGATTGGAAATACCCGGGGGTGTAGTTCTTGGGCTGAGGGGTATCAAATGCACTTGATACTGCCCTGTGCCCGACATACATCGGCAGCCAAGCAACATGGTGTCGAACTGAGAAACCACATCCACCTAAAGGTAGGAATGGTAACTCTGAAGGCTTCCCCACGCAACAAACTGGCTCATGTGCTAGCCGTACTTCTGTATGGAGAACCATAGGATTTCCAGCGAGTAGGAGCATCGATTGGCATGGATTCTGTGGAAATCTTGGTGGTCTAGGTCGTCAAGCCGATCTGTTGGTTGGATGGTTGACCGCTTTTGGCCGAAGGCAAAGGCAAAGGCACTCCATTAAACGCCTTGATCCACGGTTAGAGCGGGATGGACTCTCTTCTCTCTCTCGTGCATTCGCTCTCGGGACGGCGCGAAGTTTGAAGCCATTGAACTCAAAAGACGATATTAGACTTTGCAATAGCCAGTTCTGATATTTGGATGGAATGCCAAATGTCAATAGCTGCGAGTGGATCGGAGGAAGCGCAACTCGCGCAGTGAACAATGTTTGCCCGTGTTGCTCGCATTGAGACGTTCGAGTGAAGAAAAGATAATGGCTGAGTGTATATGTCGGTGTTGAGTAGTATGTAGAGTTGTATGTTGAGTCACAAGACATCACAGCAAAAAGATACAGGATCGTTCCTGCATTGGTTTCCGGCCCCACATCTTATGCAGGTCCATGCTTGCTCGTTCCTGCATCTGCCGACGTCAGACTGGGTTTCCTATGGTGTCGTGCCTTCCCTTTCCCGGAGGTCACAAGTCAGCCACACGCCACACACTATCGAAGCTGGAAGCTGTCAAAGTGGGACTAGAGGAGGAGCAGATCTGACCCGCTTGCCTTATTTGCGTACCAGTCCTGAAATACAGGAATTCCATTGGTTCGAGGCAAGATCCATCTAGTCTTGATACGGACCTCGCCTTATCCACACTTCCACTTCACATCAACACCAAAACCTCTGGATAGACAGGAGATCATCATTATCGCAATTCAAAACAAGCAACAAAAGGTGTTGAATAGAAAGTCTTCGAGGCTTATCCGTTTAACTTCTACTTACACATCAACGGTTTCTTGCCATATACTCCACCAGTATGATCATGTCCTCACGTTCCAAGTCCATACTCCAGCCTTGATTGATTCGCAGAATTGGACGCCACTGAACCTGTTGCAATTCCCTAGCTTCCGGGAACATGGCAAAGAATATGCGGAGTCTTTGCCACATTCTTATTGTGGTCTCCTTGTGATGAGTTGCTATTGAGCACCTCTTTCCAGGTAAGTAGTCTTGCCGCTTGACTCGGGTCTTCCAGGATTCACTCAGCTTGTTGGCTTCGACTGGCTGAAGCCTCGATCGGTTGGCTCAAGACTAGCAAAGCACCAACAATGGGTATCAGTACCCGCTTGGATCTTCCTCGCCTCCAGCCACCCGGAATGCCCTCTCTTGCAAGGACCGCCTGGCCTTAGTCAGTTAGCCAAATTTGTTCGTTGTATTTACAGAGACACGCCTACATGACTATGAGACCACCGGAGACCTCCACCCATAATAAGCAGTCAAGTTATCGTCACCCCTTTGCTTCCTCGTAAGCCATGACCATCTAGATTCAGGGCATTTCGACTCGATGGTGGTCTCAAGGCTTGGCTGGAGTCCAGTCATGGCTATCCAAGTGGATGCCCTTTGCTCTCGCATGTTGGTGATTCGCTTCTCATTGCTTCCATCGCTATGTCCGACCTCATGGCCTTGGTCTCTATCCGCAGTGGCGTTGTTGCCGCATACTGTTGAGTCCCAGGGCAAGAAAACTTTAATTTAATTGTTCCCAGTGCCTTTGATGAATGGGAAGCAGAAACTTCACTGGTTTGTTTAATTGAGCTGGCTGTTGCACTTTGCCAGGTCTGATTATTTCACCTCCGTTCTTCACTCACTACGACTGTTCACTTGCTTCGTTCATTCATTCATTCATTCATTCATTCAGTCCAACTTCCTGTCATTCTTTCACCATATCTTCCTTCTAAGGTACTCATGGTCATGGTCAGCTAAGGCCTTTCAGTCTTTCAACTCAATCCACATTCTTTGAGACACTGCTATCTCTGATTCTAAGCCAACACTGTAACATACGTCCTACTATTGCACAACAAAACTCTTCCGTTCCTTCAAGAAAGGGCTCTGTCCCTAGACTACAAACGTCACAGCATCATCGCCACCATCCTTACACTTGAAAGTTCAAAGAACCGTTGTCAAGATGGGTATTGGCAGCTACTTCAAAGCGGACGTTCCGCCTCCAATGTCCGTGGGACCAGTTCCCAGAAGGCCCAGTCACCGGCCTTCAATCTCTCTTCATGCTCCTATCGAGGAGAAGATTCCTCCCGCGGCTGTCCTGGAGCTACAGTCCGCAGCTGGACCCAAGTTCACAGCAGGCCCTCCATCTATTGCAGTTTCAAGCAAATCAGGCAACAGTAATCTTCTCGATGATATCAAACACGAGGTCATGGTCAATTATCTGTACCAGCAACAATGCTCTCAACTCTGGGTCGGAGATGGATCCGGTGAAATCGAAGGTGTTCTTCTTCGCAAATCTCGTGGCCAGTATATGGCCTGCCCACCTCAGCTGGGACAATCTCCATTCGCTATCGCCTGCACCGCCCTTAACGTCCAGGTATGCTTCATTCCTAGTACCACTGATTTGGAACATCGCTAACTTATCTTTCAGTGTGCGATGACGGTTAACTCCCGTGTCATCAAGACCTTCCTCCAATGGTCTCCCGACGCCGTCGATGTTCCGCTTATGAACGGACTTCGTGTACAAATTTTACCCACAGTCAATGACTTACCCCGAGCTCGCAAACACCAGTTTGCGGCTTTCATTGCTTCAGACGGACTTCTAGTAGTCTGGGATGACGATGCCCTTAACTTAATGGCTCGTGCTAAAATCATCGAATCAGAGCTCATGGAGCTTGTATGGAACTCGGGTCAAGCAATAGACGAGGACGAGAAGGATTCCGCCACCGAGGTTGAGTACGAGATTGATGAGGAGAGCGGCGAGATCAAGCCTGAGGCTCGACCAGTCCATCTGCAAAACGCCGTCCTTGTTTCTCTCACTCTCCTCATCGTCATGGCCTCTCTTGGTGCCGCCTGGAGACAGCTCGCCGTTGAGATAGCAATCGATGGTGACTACAAGCGCCTTGCCCTCGTTGCACTTTCCCCTATCCAAGTCTTCTTTTCTCTTTTCTTTGCTCAAGTTATCGTTGGTTGTTTGGCGCAGATCTTCGGCCCCATCCGCCAATTAACCATCAACTCCAAGTTCTATTCGGCTCGTCCACCTCGAAGACTCCAGGGTGCCACTCTGCCTCATATTACTATTCAGTGCCCTGTCTACAAGGAGGGTTTGAACGCTGTTATTCTACCCACCGTCAAATCCATCAAGCAAGCTATGTCAACCTATGAACTTCAGGGTGGTTCTGCCAACATGTTCATCAACGACGATGGCCTTCAGCTCGTCAGTGAGGAAGAGCGTGACGCCCGTATCGACTTCTATGCAGATAACAGTATTGGGTGGGTTGCACGACCTAAGCATGGTGAGGATGGCTTTGTACGAAAGGGCAAGTTCAAGAAGGCTTCAAACATGAACTTTGGCCTCATGATTTCTTGCAAGGTTGAAGAGCGCTTACAGCTCATCAAGCGTCCTGCCGACTGGAGCCAGGCCGATGAGGCTCTTGCTTACGAGCAGGCTCTCAAGGATGTTCTTGAGGAGAATGGCCGAGCTTGGGCTGATGGAAACATCCGTGTTGGCGACTACATTCTCCTCATTGACTCTGATACCCGTGTGCCAACTGACTGTCTCCTCGACTCCGTCTCCGAGATGGAGCAGTCACCTGATGTTGGTATTATGCAGTTCTCGTCAGGTGTCATGCAAGTTGTACACACTTATTTCGAGAACGGTATCACGTTCTTTACTGATCTTATCTACACTGCCATTCGCTTCACGGTTTCCAACGGCGATGTTGCTCCCTTCGTCGGACACAACGCTATCCTTCGCTGGTCTGCTATTCAACAAGTCGCTTACCAAGACGAGGATGGTTATGACAAATTCTGGTCCGAGAGTCACGTCTCTGAGGATTTCGACATGTCTCTTCGTCTGCAGTGCAATGGCTACATCATCCGACTTTCCGCTTGGGCTGGCGATGGCTTCAAGGAGGGTGTGTCATTGACCGTGTATGATGAACTTGCGCGATGGGAAAAGTATGCTTTTGGCTGCAACGAGCTGCTATTCAACCCCATTCGCACATGGTTTTGGCGCGGCCCTTTCACTCCCCTTTTCCGTCGTTTCCTCTTTTCCAACATTCGTTTCACTTCCAAGATCACCATCCTTTCGTACATCGGCACCTATTATGCTATCGGGGCTGCCTGGATTATGACTACTGCCAATTATTTCTTGATGGGTTGGTTCAACGGATATCTCGACAAATATTACCTTGACTCGTGGCAGGTTTGGTTCTCTATCATCCTTGTTTTCAACGGTCTGGGTAACCTTGCACTTGCCGTCATGCGATACCGCTCAGGTGAGCGTACTTTGGGTTATGCTCTCTATGAGAATTTCAAGTGGACTCTCATGTTGGCTCTTTTCCTCGGTGGTCTTTCTCTGCATGTTAGCCAGGCTTTGTTGGCACATATGTTCGAGATTGATATGAGCTGGGGCTCCACCTCTAAGGAGGCCGAGTTCTCCAACTTTTTCATCGAAGTTCCAAAGGTCTTGAAGAAGGTGTGTTTTTTACATTCAGCGTAACAGCGGAAAACAACTGCTAACATGTAACACCAGTTCCGAGTCTCTATGACGTTGTCTTTACTAGCCATTGTGGGCCTGATCATCATGGCCACTGCGGACTTTGTTCCTCATGATTGGCAAATCAATGACTTTGTCGCAATTCTGCCCATGGCTACTGTAGCTGGAAGCCATCTCCTGTTGCCCTTGGCACTCAACCCTGCCCTGATGACCTTCTCTTGGTAAATTGGCTTGTTACGACCCAAAAGCATATATGTTTGTCTCATTTTTGTCTTGTTATTATCGAAGTTTAAGTGGTGGGAGTATAGAAGCATCATAGTCGCAATCATTCGCTTTGATGACCAAGTTACGGAAACTTAGTTGCGTATAATAGTCAATTCATTGCTTTAGGACAAATAACTCTTGATGAGGAACCTGCCGGAATTAACTAAGAAGCGTTCGCATGAACAAACTAATGGCATTTGTATGCCAAGCAGAACTTCCTCTTGAAGATTCGAAGTTATTAAGGTCCACACATACCCTCGCTTGGCCGCACACGGCTACGAAGTCTTAATGTAAAATCTCTATCATCACAACATGGTGTTAAGATAGCGAGTGTTAGTAGAGTGGTATGTGTCACAAGACAGCAAAGAACATATGTAGAAAGTTTGATTTGATTCAAAGCCGTCTATAACCCAAACCAACGCCTCTATACCATCATGCCCTTGTCAGGTCTATCTAGTTGAGTACCATTCATTCTTCATAGCGTGATAACGCATCATGAGGTTACGCGATGTCTTCATTGTCTTTTCTTTTTGCAAACAGCCGCCATATGCCGCCTAACATGAAAACTTGTTCATATCCGCAGATTTTCCAAAACACAGCACTCATAAAAACAACAAAAGAAATAAAAAACAGTAAACTTTTTACGCGTCCTCATCGTCAGTGTCGGGAGGGTGAGGGGTACCCTTGGGACTGTTGAGCCACTCGATGTGACGAAGTCTGCGACGGACCTCACGCTCCTTGACCTCCTTCTTGGTCATCTTCTTCTTCTTCTTGGCCTTGAACTTCATATCCTGGTTGTCCTCCATACCACTGTTGTAAGCACTGCTCACAACAGAGCTGGCGGCGGTGCTGTTGACGCCACTGCTGGGACGGCTGTCCTCGAAGCGGTCGAGGCTGATAGCGGCGTTACCACGTAGGGCAACACGGCCGTCGCGGACGTGCCACTGCTCAGAGCAGAGGGCGCCGACGAACTCTTCGTTATGGGAAATCAGGATAACACCACCCTTGAACTCGCGGATAGCGACGGCAAGACCACCGAGAGAGTCTCGGTCCAAGAAGTTAGTAGGCTCGTCAAGAACCAGAAGATGTGGGTTATTCCACATGGCTCCGGCAATGACGACCTTGACCTTCTGACCACCAGAAAGAGAGCCGATCTCGTTGTGGTTGGCAATCTCAGGGTCGAGTCCAAGATCCTCGAAATGCTTGGAAATGACCTTGGGCTGAAGCTCACGGTAACCGAGACCCTCTCGCGAAGCTTCGTGATCATCGAACTCTTGGACAAGCTTGTCAAAACCAAGCTCGGTAAGAGTCTCACGAGAGATCATGGTGTTGTTCTTGGGAAGGAGACCACGCCACTTACTGTTAGGTATTAGTACTGCGTTATGTTGGGGGATAGAAAGGGGGGCTTACACTTCATATTGGAAGGTCTTCTTGTACTTCTGACGACCAACCAGGGACTCAATCTGGCGAGCAGACTTTCCGTCCTTCAGGTCAATCCACTTGTCCATCTGCTCCTTGTCGGCGTCTGAAAGGACACGGGTCTGCTTCATGTGAACCTCTCGGTCATCACCGTGCTGGTAACGCCACTGAAGGTACTGGTTAGGAGTCTTCTCCAAGTGCATCTCAACGTGCTCCAGGGCGTGCTGCTTGATGTAACCGATACGGAGGTTAGGGTGCTTCTCAACCTTTCCGGTAGAAGGAATGGTCTCGCCAGTAAGCAGCTTGATGAGTGTCGACTTGCCAGCACCGTTGGGGCCAATGATGGCAACACGAGAGGAGAGGGTCAGTTGACAGGAGACGTCCTGGAGAGAAGGCTTTGGTGCATTAGGGTAGGCGTATGAGACGTTGGACATGCGGATAATAGCACGGGTCTGAGACTTGACACCGGTCAAGATACCAGGAGGAGGGAACTTGAACTGAACGGTGGAGGCGGAAAGGGTGTAGTAACTCTTGGCCTCAGGGCGGATCTGAACGAAAGCGTTCAGGTTACCCTTGTAACAAGCCAGCTTCTTGTTGGGCTCGTAGTGGTAGATATCAGTGGTAACGTTGTCCAAGAATCCGGAGTCGTGAGAAACAATAAGACTGGTGATATCGGGGTGAGACTTGAGGTAGTTCTCGAGCCATGCGATGTTGGCAACATCAAGATGGTTAGTAGGTTCGTCCAGGAGGAGAACATCGGCACGCTGCAACATAGCACGGGCCAGAGCCAGCTTCATCTTCCAACCACCAGAAAGAGATCCAACTCTCTCGGACTGTCGGCCCTCAGGACCAGCAGTAAAGCCGAACTCAGCCAGAACCTCGGAGATACGCTCACGGCCCTGAGTAGCGATCTCAGGGTCTTTTGCAACGAATTCAAGAATGCTGATATCAGCATCCTCACCCTGGTTGTGCTCAACGTAGCATGTGCGGAGAACGTCCTGAGGAGGGAAACCCTCGAGCTTGCCGTTAGCAATGCTTCGCATAAGAGTGGACTTTCCAGCACCGTTTCGGCCACAGAGACCATAGCGGTGACCCTTGAGGAGTCGCAGGTTGGTGTGCGACAACAGAAGCATACCACCATAAGCGAGGGAGAAGTCGGCGTTGACAATCTCAACCTCACCATCGTCCTCCTTCTCGGGGACACCGTACTTGCGCTCGTCCTCATCGACGTAGTGCTTCTGAACAGCATCGGCGATCTTTTGAGAAGCCTCAGCATCCTTGGTCATACCCTTGAGGTAGGGCGCAATTCGGCCAGAGATACGATTGACAAAACGGAAGTTGATATCGACAGCGACCATGTCAGAAATGTAGGGACGGGCCAGCTTATAAAGATCCGCCTGTCCAGAAAGGCCGCCGTTGGCCTTGATCTGCTCGTCGAGGACCTTGGCGACATCTTCTCCAGAAGTACGAGCGACGACGTCCTTATCGTCACCCATGGCCTTCTCCATGGTAGCCAGGGCGCGCTCGGCGATCTCACGTACCTCGGGGAGCGAGGCTCGATCGCATACACTCTTGACACCGGGAATCAACTTGGGCAAGAAGGTTCGGGCCTCGATGGGGTCGTGGACCAGCTTGGTCAAGTTCTCGACAATGACAACAGTCTGTCGGAGAACCTCCTGGGCAGTGCTGGGGTTGTTAAGAGACCGCTCCAGGAAAGGAGTCAGGAGAGCCAGGACAGGTGAGGTGACAATGGCGACAAAGGTAGTTTGTGACAGGGCGTGGATAGCCTTCTGGAGAGTCTGGGTTGAAGGGTGCTGCATGGTATCGACGAGAAGGGGAATGCGGGGAGCGACATCGTCGTTGGAGAGAAGAGTAGTGAGAGAGTTCATAGTCAGAACAGCCTGCTTCTCGACCTCAGACTTCAAGTCGTGCATGCCGCCCTCAACAATAGGGATAAGGCCAGCAAGTCTGGCACCCATAGCCTCACGGAGAAGATCCTTCTCAATTGCCTCCTCCTTTGTGCCTCCGAGAGAGACCTGGGCCTTATCGGCCATTCTCTGCATCAGCTTGTAGGCGCCAACGGTTCCCTGCCACTTTCCGGTCTTTCTGGTGAGGTACTCGTTGAGAGCAGGAAGAAGACCAACGACAAGGGCCTCGGGGCTAAGAGCGCCAAAGACGGCGTCGAGACCATACTGGGCAGCATCGCGAACGACAGCGCCCTTATCGGAGAGTGCATCGAGAGCACAGCTGATAAGACCACCATCCTGGAGGAGGAGGACAACCTCGCTGGCAGGCTGGCGGGGGAGGAAGCGCTCAAAGACAGCACCGAGAAGGTTCTGGCTGGACTCGCGACGGAGACCAGACTTCTTATCAGCAGCTGCCTTCTTGATCTCGGTGACAACACCGTAGTTGTTCAAGCCGATGACACCGACCGAAGTGAGAATAATCTCGCAAAGGCCATAGCAGGCATCGATCGAAGCGGATGAGGTCTTTGCAGTAAAGATTGTGTTGAGGAGGTCGTTGATGGTTTCTTGAGATGGCGGGGGCGGGGCGTCGCTGGATACCATCGTCGGGTCCTGCGACGGCGGCGTAACGGGATGAGGCATCGTATTTGCGGTTGTTTGCTGTGGACAAACAAAGGAGTAAATACGATAAGAAGGGGCCTCTGTATGTGTATTAAGAAGCTGTTCCGATCGAGGACGACAGCAGTAAAAAGAAAGAAAAACAACAAAAACCAAAGGCCCTTGAGGGAAAAAAAAGAGCGAGCGTAGAAAAAGCGCTGCTTACGATGTTAGGTAGAACAAAGCCGATTTCATAGGTTGGGCGCACTAACTAATGGGACATGGAAATTTCGAATTTTTTTCTTATCGCTGGGGGCGGCTGCCTTATCGCCCCGCCGTCGGGCACTCCGCCCCACTGCGCCTACCCCCTACCCATTGCCATTTCCACGTGCATTCCGGGGACTCTTTAAGTGGACTCTGAAGATAATCTGTCCTTTCTACCAACCAAAGGGAAGAGGCAAATTCTATATTTTCCTAGTCTCAGGTTTACCGTCACTCCTATTCCGGAAATGAGTTTCATGTCGAACAAAAGTAGAATTTAACTTGTACTGTGGAGTCTAAATAAGTCTTAGATGTACACCAGAGTCAAGGCTCGACTTCCCACGGTCCAACGCCCGCCCTTGGCTTGATAGCTATACCGACTTTTCCAGAGTCTTTGCTAAAAAGGGAATACATGAATGTGGTCAACTAGTTAACATAGGTAGGGTATAATAAAAGAAGAAAGAAACAGGCATAATATCGTCCTCACCGCCTCCAAATGAGGAATACTTCCCAGAAGCTGCGCCGTCCCAAAGTAAAATATGATAACTCGAGGGTAAATCCCGTTCCGGATGTTTTCGACTAATGATTGCTTTCGTTTCTCAGAGACACTGGACCCTGAAAACTGGATCCTCCAGGGTTGACGTCGTGCATCTCCAATCCCTGGGAGCTTGATCGTGGTCGCATGTCTCTTCGAATGCCCAGACGCTGATCACCTTCGTGATAATGAGCCTTAAACTGATAATACGTAGGTTGTCGTGGGCGGCAAAGAACAATAAGGAAGTTCTTGATGATACTGGCTTGAGAGAATGCTCGGAAACGCTCCTTCTTAGCGAACTTGTGTGAGTTCATGTACTCTCTAGTTGTTTCGCCTCGTGCCATAAGGAAGATGTGGTATCCCATAAGAGCAGCGGGATAGAGGAAGGTCATAAAGCCAAGGAAAACCAGGGCAAAGGGGACTCGGAAATGATCGATAGCTTTTCCGAATGACACACCCTCGCGGTTTTTGTAAAGAAGAATTTGTGTTAGAGAAGTGGCAATAAGGTAAGCAGCGAGAATAGTCGCAGAAGTGACAAAAGTAAAGAAATATCGGTAGTTGCGTTTTCCGACACAGTTATTAAGCCACACGCAGTGATGATCATGTGTCTCGATGCAGTTATCGCATAAGCGACAGTGGTGAGCACGCGGCGGCCGCCAGATGTTGCAGGTTCTACAGTGCTTAACAGGAACTTCCATCGCGGCCGTTGAAGATTCGGCAGATTTTATTAGTGCCCAGTCTGTTGTTGGGGGGCTGAGTTGAAGGGGGTCATCGTTGTCGTCTACAGGGGGGAATTGGTGAAGGTTTCGCGGCAGAATCTATTGAATATTAGCTGTTATGCAACTTGCTTCAGTGAAATAGCGGGTACTTACACCAGGATCAGTAACAGAGGCGTGGATGAAGGAAGAAAAGCATATATACGCAAGGTATGCAAACACGATAGGTATCGCGGGCGATACATTCTTCCATAACCAAGGCGCCTCAAAACCAAAGAACAGGGCACAAGGAATAACGATAAAAACACCTGTCCCAACATTGATAGGTCTCCCTTTCGTGTTTTGCCAGCGACCACCAAGACAGAATACTGTGTTTCCATCAAAATATTGGTGAACACGCCCGAGGTCTGACTTTTGACTTGGCTTGTGGGGAACGCGCGGGTGTTGACTGTTGTGAGAGTCTATCGGCCTGAATTGAGGCGATGATGCGGCCGATGATAGTTTCTCGGCTCCTTCGGTACTTCGGTTCTGACTCAGCTGTCCATCATTACTTCGGCCAGGCATGAGAAAGCTCGAGCGGAACGACCGTGGTGATTTGATCGGGCTGGGCAAGTTGGAAAGCTCCTTGTAGCTCTTGTCTATATTAATGCTGTGCTGAAAGTGCCCCATATCAGAAGATTTGCCCTGAAGAGGACGGACACTATCCGTCAAACTTCCAGCGGGATAATGGCCATGGCTTGGGCTTGTATTCGCCGTTATTCTATCCAAAGTTTCTTGCTCGGTCATTTCGGTGCCGCGGGATGGTGGGGATCGCATGTTTTCGTCGTGGCTTGTTTGTCGCTGTAGTTGCGCAATCGGATTTGATATGATACTCTGTCGCGTTTGGCTACCGCTAGCCTCGGCGTTTTCATCGAACTTTAGCGATATTGGAGACGTTGGTGACGTAGGTGATGCTGGAGACATTTGGGCCATCGCTGACGGACGATGAGTTCCTCCTCTTTGCGCCTGTAATTTTTGCGAGCTCATGGGACGGAAGAAAGCATGCGACGTCAACGATGGGGCATGGCTTCGGCTTGACAGACTTGGTGCCTGACTGGTCGAACCAGCAGTCGAACTCTCGACACTCCCTCTCTTGGCCTGTACCCCGGAAAGATATGTCTTATTTCGTAGCGACTGGCTCGGCCATGGGCCCCGGGAAGATGCCCCAGTTCGTGCAGTGTCAGGCCGCGAGCCCAAGTCTGTACTCCGGGGAAGACTCATTCGATTCTTTTGCGCCTCGGGTTCGTCGCCGTCTTCACTCGCGATGTCCGTCATTCGAGAAGATATGATGCTCGGTGGCCTCGGAGCCATGGAACGGGAAACATGTGGCGCTGAAAAGCCATCGTCATCGGTGTTTGTCGCCATGGCGCTGCTCGGCAATGTTGTCGTTGGTAGTCGTCTACCTCGAGACTGCTTAATTGCGGTTCGGTTTCGGAATTATTAAAGGGAACGGCTGCGTGGTGGCTCCAGGCTTGAGCACCCGTTCAGAATCGTGTCGTAAAAATCGCCTTGGCCAATGAATTGTAGTCGAGAGGTTGTTATATCCAAAAGTACTGTGAAACCGGCACGGTCGGCAGGTTGGTTCGCGTTACGCAGTACTGTACAAAGGAACCAAAGGGATAGACAGGGGTAGGAGGCTGAGTTAGAGTCACAGTAGAATAGGAATTAGGAGAAATGGCCGCAACAAGTGGTGAATAAGATAAGTAGGGAGCGCGCAACGAGAATTAACTCAGTAAAGAGAACGTAAAGGGCGGCCAGCAACGAAAAAGAAAGGTGATGAGAAGAGGAGAGGAGTTTCCCTTTCCTACTTCCGGCTTGGGTTTGGACTTGCTTGGATTCGGATTTGGACCTGGGTCTGGGTCTGGTTTCTTTTTCCCTAGCTAGCCTCAAGAAACCTTGGTCGAGATTCCTTAGGTAAGTGGACATTCCCACTGCGCGCGCTCTGCTCAGCTGCTCTCGGGCCCCCCTAGTAAGGGGCCAGGGGCTGCCCTCAGGTCACTGAAGCCCCTGCTAGCGGCGCTGCTGTAGGGACTGGTTGACTGCAACAGGACGAGAACTCCATACGAGAACTGATCACGGAAAGAAAAGAGATTGGTTTGGCTGAAAGCATTGTAATTACTATAGCTCATGTACCTACCGCATCTCATGCGCAAATCATGCCCGCAGACGTCACTTTGAACAGAATGTGGAAACTTTCTGCAACAACCCGTTTCGTTAACGTTTGACAGCCGTCCCAGAATAACGTTGGCTTAGGCCACGGATAAGTTACATGAATGACAAAAGGATATGCCAATATCAATAGGGCAAGTCAAGTATGGTTGTATTCCTTACTAGCGAGCCCAGCATGCAGTATGCTCGACTAAACTCTGTTAGTCTTGGGTTCAAGAGGTCGAAATGATCGTCGTCGCATCACAATGAGCGAATCTCTCGGCTCAAGCCAGGGACAAGACGGGACGACCCAGCTTACAGTGCGACCTGGTCTCTCAGGCATCAACAAATGCGCAATAGGCTTGAATGCTCCAGACGTCATTTCGATAATCGTGATAAGCCACGTGACCTTCTCTGCCCCCCGGCATTGACCAATGGTTGTGCTTACATTCATGGTAGCGAATGCCTCCGAAATCATACGAGAACTTCAAAGCTTCAACCACCAAAGCCTCTACGAAGAAACCCATTCTCCAACTGCCCACAGCCGCAAAAGACCACCGTCACAATGGCTTCTCGCATCTCTCGCCGATTTCTCTCCACCACCGCCCGCCGCTTCCAGGAGCACCAGAAGGCTGAGCTCAAGAAGGAGTCTCGTCGCAACCCCGAGATTCTGGTGCGTCATAATGCCTCGGCCCACCCCTCGACTTTTATGTCCGGTCAAAACAATGAGCCAGGACGTCGGACCAAGAAGTGAGATTGCTAACGTAGTCTGACGAATTGCAGATTCTCGGTGGTGTTATGGTTTGCGCTCTTGGTGGAGCTGGTTACTACCTTGGTATGGAGACCAATTGATGTTACGGTAATGAAGCAATTGCTGACATCTTCAACTTCAGGCCGATCTCCTACTGGCGCTACCTCCGAGTCTCCTGTCAACATCGCTACTCACCCCTGGGAGAGCGGCAGCTCCAGCTCTGGCAAGTACCAGTACCACCCCGGTGGTGACCCCAACCAGGCTCCCAAGGATGCCCCCAGCGCCCTCAACGTTGTCGTTGTCCCCAACGTTACCCTTCCCGCCGAGCTTCACGACAAGTACAACAAGTGGGGTAAGGATGGCTACCCTTAAACCAGGAATTTAAGGCGCTGTTGAAATTGGTTACACGAAAACGTGTATTGTAGGGGAATGAGGGGGGGGTTCTGAGTTGGATCAGTCAGATCTCTCACCCTGTGTAGAAAGATGAAGGACAGAGTGGGATTGAGTTTAGCAACCACCCATAGTTCACATATGACGCGCCGCGATTTTTCTTAGCCTTGTGTCTTTAACCATAATTTGTCTTGTCCCTGGTTCATCTTGCGTGCACCCGCTTCATCTCTGGGCTTGCGGGATTGATCGGATGAACGGCTGGTCTTTAGAACGTTCACATGAGCTGCAAATACAGTTTAATCGTGCGATTTCACATTCCGTAGTTGAATTGAATCACCGAAAAAAATCGCGCTTATCGTTGCTGCTTGGTATCTCGATAACCCAACACAACACCCAGCTTTCCATATAATATCCTGAACTCCTATCTTCACCAATCATGCGGCCGCTCTCTCTACCCAGCACTAACAACCTATACGGTCAACGCGTCAATCTCCTCAGCGGTGAAACCAAGAAGATACAAGAGGTCCAACAGACTCTCTCCATTGAGGCGAGCGTTCGCCTCCATCTGCACGCGAGGCTTTGCATTCCAGGCAACTCCCAGACCTGCCTTTGCCAACATGAGCAAGTCATTGGCACCATCGCCAACGGCAATGACCTGAGATAGATCAACACCCTCCTTGGCAGCAATCTCAAGAAGGAGATCTCTCTTGCGCTCCTTGCCGACAATGACACCCGCAACCTCACCCGTGAACTTGCCATTGTCAATGACAACATGGTTGGCATGAGCATGGTCAATGCCCAACTGTCCAGCAAGCCACCCTGTCAAGGGCTGGAAACCGCCAGAGAGCACTGCTGTCTTGATTCCCAGTCGCTTGAAAGCTTTGGTCAACTCTGGCACACCCTTAGTGATGTTCAATACCGGTCGGAGGTCCTCGAAAAGAGTAGCAGGTAAACCCTTCAGGAGAGCAACGCGCTCACGGAAAGAAGCCTCAAACTCTAGCTCGCCCATCATAGCGCGGTGTGTGATTTCGGCGACTCGCGCAGCCAGATCCGGAGGATCCTTGATATGATCAGCCAAAAGGTCGATAACTTCCTGAGTGATGAGAGTGCTGTCCATGTCGAAAACCACCAGTCTAGGGTGACGCCTCCATACGGTATCCCGCTGAAGAACCACATCCACGTTCCACTCCTGCTCGAATCGGTAAATCATCTCGTGCTTTCTCAAGTCATTCAAGCTGAGATAATCGGGCGATGGTGTAGGAGAGAGCGTCAGCTCAACAATGCGCGGTTGCTCTTGGTTGTCCAGACATCGGTGAGAAGAGTGAGGCTCATCGGCATCTTGGGGAAGAGGGAAAGAAGACATGAGATGGAGGAATGAGGTGATACAAAGAGGTGAGATATAAGAACCATAGATGTGGTCCAGCTGCTCAGACTCCTGAGTAGGAGGCTCGAGAGGATACTCATTGGGATCGTTCGTAGGGGCCAAGTTGGCGGGCAGAGACTCATTGCTATCTGCAAAGGTTGTCTTGATAGGAGATCGAGAACCTTGATCCTCGCCTCTTGGTTTGTAGAACAGAGTCGCAATGAGGCGATCCGACTTCTCGCCAGATCGAGGAGCGCAATTAGGATGAGAGTACGAGTGACTCAGCCCGCTGTCAACCACAGTCACAGGGTTGTCTTCAGATGGGATGCCATTGAAGGGCAGAATAGGCCTTGTTTGAGGAACAGGTGAGTTAGCCGTGTCCTCTATAACCGTGTCAATGCCATGGAAATGCTGATCCTGTCGAGCTGATTCGGATCGAGGAGGGCGGTATTCCTGATGATCACTGAGATATGAGCTACTCCTCATAGAGCCCAGCTGTGGCCGTGTAACATTCTGTCTGGCGGGGCTTGTTTGGGCTTGGTCTGCCATTGTACAGTAGTTGTATTCCGTGTTGTGCGTCTGCGTCTACGTGCGCGGGGTGAGATTTGCTACGTCTGACTGGATCTGACTGATAATGGTAGCAGAAGAGCTGAGATGGATGCAAGCTAGGAGGAAAAGCTATAAAATGCTTTAGAGTAGCGGATGTTCAGGATGAGGTTTGTGACGCGTAACCGCCTGTGATTGTACAGCTACGAATCCAAAATATTGAGTCAATCTCTAGAGGTTGAGTGTGAGTTCCCGAGAGCAGCTGTCTCCTTGTCCAGCCCCGCCAATTGGCTCGTGCGACTGTTGGTCTACGGCTTCTGCGGCTCCTTGTGACCTTGCCAGGCTGATCTAGGGTATGATTGGCGCAAATAAGCCCGCAAACTTGACAGGTTTTGCCCAAGTCACAAAGCCTGGAACTGAGAACATCACGTGCATGTGATATTCATCTGAGTACCTTAGGTAAACATTGCTGAAAGTCGTTGGAATAACCTATACTCGTGAGTTTTGAAAGCGTTGAAAGCTTCTCTTCAACCGCTGTCCTCCATAGGTAGTTACCTCCGTAGTTAGAGCATAACGTTCAGCAGCCCCATATAATAATAAATGCCATGTGCTAATGCTGATATCAGAATCTGCATTTGCGCTCGGATGAACGAGATTGTAGAGGCTTGGCTCATCAATGCGAAAATCAATGAGATTATAAAGTATTGTCACATTGATATAGCCATGACGCAGATAGCGAGTTAACACTATGACGTATCCCGGTCGCAAAGCAAGATTAGGGTAAGCGAGTTCCATGATGAGTCAGCGACTTTGGGAATTTCTAAACAGAGATCGGGCTCCGGGTTGACCTTTGTCCAGATGCCCAGCGGTTGAAGCGAGAAAAAAATTGCTTAAGCTGGGGCCTGAAGAAACAACGGCAGTCGCTCGGTTCCTCGGTGCCCGATGCTCCGACATTACATAGACAAGACCGATTGCCGCACCGGCTGCCCGGTAAGTTGTAATTGCGTCTTAGACAGCACGCCTTTGGGTCGCAAGTCGCAAGTCGCATCCTGTAAGACGACAACACAACTTTTATAATTGGAGTTTCCTCGTAACAAGTGCAAGGCCGATCGGCCTGTCAAGACACATTGATCCCAGGTCGACAATATCAACATCATCGATCTGGGGTTGTGACGATATCGTGGTTTATTCTTGCGACACTGATACAACAGCACATCATCATCAGAAAGGGAAAAGAGTAGTTGTTTCCGGATACTACATAGTCTCGCAATCCTTAGCCAAAATTGCATGATCGCGGGGAAACTGCCCTCGTGCGCATGCAATGACCCTGGCGCAATGCAATTGCTATGCTTGGGATGGATGCCATGCCTCTCGCCAATTCATCTTAGGATCTAGATTACATGGGACTCGGATGTGAGATAAACCAGATGCGGTCTGCCTTCATTTATAATCCACCTGCTTGCACCATGAAAAAACCATATCAACCTCCGGAGTTGCCGCTGTAGTTCCACCGAATTAGAGGTTCCAGAAACCGCCTGCTACCTGATGGATCTCCGGCTCGGCGGCTGCATCAAAATTCTGTCCTTGTCCGAGGTGAAGACCGTGAGGCAAAACAGGACCCATCGCCTGGCTATGTAGCCGCCATTTCAGGGCTTTGGTCGGTAGGCCAATCAGGCTTTGCCCTGAACGTGGCGCCCACCATCGCGAAAGGTATAGCGTCGATGTCGTGATCAGTCTCTGTTGCGACTTAGAGACAAGAATGTTGATGGCGGCGATTGCGCAATTGCAGCTCCCCATCTTTTTGTAACTCCTGAGCTCATCACAGGTAGCATACGCTCGGGTTCGGACGTTGTCCTTGTGAATTACTAAGGACTCCTTTGATCGGGGCCCTGCGGGCGGTCGCCCGGACGTAGCATGTAAACCCACTGCAGTGCATCTCTCTCCCTCTCTTTTAAGAATTTGACTGTCCTTCCTCGTTCAATGTTGTGTGTTCGTCATCTAACTGTCTTGCTTCCCTTTCCAGTGCTTTGAAATCTCGTTCTATATCCGAGTCAGCGTCATTACCAACCATACCATAGCCTCTCTCCTCACCTTGCCTTTGAACTCACTACTAGATATAACTGGGATACGCTCGTCACATATCCCAGCTTTCAACAAGTTCAGACAACAGACTCTCATCGAACCATCTTCCCCGCGTTTTCAACATGCCTGCCTTCATCTCCCAAACATCCTCCCAGGTGTCTCTCACCGACATCAAGCTTGAGTGCGAATCAGGCTATGTCTCTGGGCAAAACTCAGAGTACTCATCGCCATCATCATCAACCATTCTCCCCAAGGTCTCTTTGACCAAGGCCCACATCAACCACCTCAACGATGTGCTCGAGGACATGCACCCCATGGATATCCTCCGATTCTGCAAGGTCATGTTTCCTAACCTGTACCAATCGACTGCCTTCGGTCTGACCGGCCTCGTCACCATGGACATGCTTTCCAAGATCCAGAAGGAGCACCCTAACACACCCACTGTTGATCTCATCTTCCTGGATACCTTGTACCACTTCAAGGAGACACACGACCTGGTCGACCGAGTCCGGGCCCGATACCCCAACGTTCCTGTTCACATCTTCAAGCCTGATGGTGTCAACACTACCGAAGAATTCGAGGAAATGTACGGCAAGGAGATGTGGAACACCTCTAGTGAGATGTACGACTGGATTGCCAAGGTCGAGCCTCTCCAGCGAGCGTATGACGAACTCAAGGTCGCTGCCGTACTCAACGGTCGTCGACGATCTCAAGGTGCCGCTCGTGGCTCTATCCCTATTATCGAGGTGGATGATGAGCGTGGTGTCGTCAAGATCAACCCTCTGGCCACTTGGTCCTTCAAGCAGGTCAACAACTACATCAAGGAGAACAACGTTCCCTACAACGCTCTCCTCGACCAAGGCTACAAGTCCATCGGTGACTGGCACTCCACTGTCCCCGTTAAGGAGGGAGAGGATGAGCGTGCTGGCCGATGGAAGGGCCAGGACAAGACCGAGTGCGGTATTCACAACAAGCAATCTCGATACGCCGAGTTTGTTGCCATGATGGAGCGCAAGCAACAAGAGGAAAAGCTCGCTGCTGCTCTGGAAAAAGTGGCTCTGCCCACTGTCTGAGTGCACTCGCACCCAGATGACCACTTATCTTTGATGACTTAATGATTGAAGCATTATGTAAGGCGTTTTAGGGATTAAAATGGTTCAGCAGTCAGTCGTGACTGAACCGTCAGGGAATTTTGGTACATTGAAAATCATTGGATGGCGTTTGGTAAAATATGGGAACCCTGGTGCAACGGAGGAATAGCAAGCACACAACCGAGCAGATAGACCTGTCGTATGCTACAGACAGGATAAGAAATGAAACGAATCAATCAATATCCTTATAGGTGCCTGGAATAGTGATTATCAGTAAGATTTGTGATATCAGATGTGAGAAATGAAGTTGGATGTCAAGGGTAATCAGGATCACGAGATTGGAGCCGCCAAGATAAGCTACCTACCCCGCGCCTATCATTTTTCCAGCTAACACTAACAGACCATCACCTCCCCACTGTCAATTTTCAATACAACCTTATTAGCTGAGCCCTTTCATTTTCACTTACCCTTTACTGTCTGTCGTGACCAATCTCAGCCTCGCGTTAGCACTGACAAATAAAAAGTCTTGTCTCACACATGATGCAGGATCTCGCTTCTTGTCCGTCCGCTTTTGTCGAGAGGAAGAAAAAGATTCTCGAACAGCTTGCAATTCCAGATACAGAATACACAGATGCCTCGCCCAAGGGGTCTGTAGATGAGGGGATCCGTAATCTTATTGATGAGATCAACCAACAATCCGGATTCATCACTACCAGCAGCTGTGCAGGCCGTGTCAGTGTCTTCCTTGAGGGTCGAAGAGTTGCTGAGGTTGAAGGAGAAGATGAGCAGATAGCAGGCGTTGGTGGAAAAGGCGCTGGAGGAGCTTGGTTGTTCGTCTCCCATGACCCAGTGCCTGATACAGGCGATAAGAACACAGACTGGAGCAGTATGTTTGGACTTGAGGACTCTACATTGGCTCAGGAGACAGTCGGAGTAGTCAAGGAGAGGAGACTTGTTCATTTCAAGTTCGAAGCAATGGTAAGAAACCAAAGAGCTCTATCGTATAAGACGGGAGGCAATATTAGAATACAAGTACAAGCACATGCTGAGATATCACGTAGATTCTTCACGTTCTTACTGCATCTCCCGAGCATGCTCAAATACTTCTGCGGTGTGGTCTACAGGCAGGCTTCCGCGAGTCAGGCGCTCTCAACATCATCCCCAGCGGCAAAGATGCTGCTACTCCCATGGTGGCTATACGGACAATGGGCCTTGCCTTTGAGTCTCTCGTCGGACAGCAGGTCGACGGTCGTTGTCAACGTATAGTCTCACCTGAATATCTTCAGACACTCGTACAGATCGCCAATGAGCGTTTTGTTGAGAATAAGAAACGTATTGAACGATTCCAGAACGCCTTCAGAGATGCTGTTTCTGCGCCAGCACCACGTCGAAACCCAGAGGGACAAGAGTGGGAGGACGCTGCGGCCAGACGGGAGAGGAAGCGTGCTGAGGGCCTACGGAAGAAAGCTGAAATGAAGGCTAAGCAAGAAGCAGACACGAGTAAAGAAGAGGACGACCTCACGAACGCAGGGGAGCAAGAACAGTCAGGGCTGCTCTTTGAGACATAAGTTGTAGTTGTACACTTTAATTCCTCAACATAGCTTTTACCGCTACCAATGTCGTAATGTACACGTGCGTACCTGTCAGGACATACGGGAGTCCATCATCTCTATATCTCTATAGAATCGTCCCCCATTTCCATTACAAGTTTTCCCACGACCCTGCGCCTACGAGATAACCTTCTCAACCCAGGTCTTCTCCAGCTTCTTGACCTCCGCCTTGAAGCTCTCAACCTCCTGCCAGCAGTCGAGCGGCCGTCGGTCGTGCTCCCGCAGACATCGGATGACCTCGTTGCGCGCACCCTCGACGTTCTCGGGCAGATCACGCACTTGCTTGCGCGACTCGAGTTTCTGACGCATAGCCTCGATCTCCTTGCTGACGGTGTGCTGGCTTGTGCTGTTGTCGTCCTTGAATTCGGCGTTGGCAAGCTTCTCATGTGCGGCCTTGAGAGCTTCGGCTTCTTTCTGCTGGAGCTTCTTGAGCTCCTCGGCCACGCGGGCCTGGATCTGGAGCTCGATTATCTTGGATCGAGAGGCATCTGTCTATCGAGAGAGGAAGAATTGCGTGTTAGCTTCGGCCAAGGACTAGCTGTAACAGTAGCTTTCAATGCAGGTTAAATGTACCTCGTTGCTAGACTGTAGTGAATCGACGAGATCTTGTGAAATGCCGTTAGGCGCTGAGCTGTTTATTGGCAAGCTGTCAGTCGCTGGTTCAAGCTGGCTAAAATGTGTCACGGGTTTGGGATGACATACGCCTTCCACACATGTGAGGAGATTGGTTTCGACTCGCTGGAACCCATTGTGTCGACCGCAATGGCTATGCAACGAATATTCAATACCCAGCTCGTGATAGCCTTCCTGGAAATTTCCGGCGTGGTTCGGGAGCCTCACGGAGCGGCGATCCGTGTCTGCCTCAGGTTGCTACAACGTCAAGCCATATTTCCTACGCAGCGCCTCATGTGGCGCTTGGTTGTGGCGCTTCGCCGCAGACCGAGGATAATTCACCGAACCTCTCACACGATTTGCATGGATGGGTAGAGCCAACCTTAACTTGACACAAGATGAATCAAGACCGCGGCCGTGCTACTCAGTTTCGATTCAAGCAAGATATGTCATAATCGATAATCTCTTTTTTCCCTAGTTTGTCTGCTTCAAAACATCGGCCAATTCCACTTGTCAAGATCTCATCTCAGGGTAAGATGGGCAGTTCCAACTTCCACAAGCAAACCGTTTCACCAGTGGCCAATGCGCGTTATTGTCGAGAGAGAGAATGCCACAATGGTCCATCTTACGGCGTCTTACTCTTATCATGCCGCTTGGAAATCGGACGAATTTCAAGGATTTAACCAGCATCAGGTTCAGGTCAATCCCTTCAAGGGGCTCCAAGATTTCCTCTTCTAGAATCAAGATAGCGCCCGTTCGTGGGGCCGCGGTAGCTTCCCAAGGTGGCGGAAGCGAATTATCGGGCAATAAATCATTTAACTGTGACGCCAAGAGGCTTGACAAGGCTTGCAAAGGATCAAGAGCCTCGTGGGCCACATTTGGAAAATGTCCAGAGTAGGCAGTGGACAGCGGACAATTTTCCGTTATCATGCTAGTCTGGCGTGCTGTACGGTGAGCTGGGCCGCAGTATCGAAACTGACGTCGAAATTGAATTCCATCAACCACAGGACGGGAATTACAAGATTGCGGGCCGCTTCTGACCCTTGACAATGATGTTTGTCAGGATCTATCTTAATAACCTTGTCTTTTGCGGCTTGAACTCGCGTTGGCATCTGACATGTTGGTTAAGCGAACCTCCAAGTGTTGAGATAAAAAAAGTCTTGGTCAAGCATATCGTGGGTAGCCTTGATTCCTCGCATGACAGCGCCCCTCAAGTTCGCCGTCCTCACCGGATATGTTCGCCGTGGATTGTTTCAGTCAGCCCATTTTCATCCGTTATAGCCGGTATTGCGTCAGAAGAACCATGGGACGAAAGAATGGAAACCAATGTGTTTATTCAAATGTAAAACAGAAACATCATCCAGAAACTGGAAACTGGAAACTGGAAACGTGGAGTGACAACGATCAGCTGGTGATACAAGAGTCGCGAGCAGTTGTAGCCGGATGCCTCCGGGAGGTTGGAAGCGTCTCTTGGCGGCACTTGGGCAATTTTTACAGGGCATTGAGTGGCTAGCAAGCGCTGCAAAGGCCCTGTGGCCCCAAATCCTTGCAGCAGGTCTGGCCTTTGACAGCCAGTCACCCTTGGAGCTGCAGTAAGGAAAACTTGAAGTTTCCATCCATTCCAAAAGGAGCCTGGCTAGCGTGGGAATCCCCTGAGCCAGGGCCAGCTTGTGGCTGGTTTCAGGATCATGGGTGTGCCAGGATTGGCCGTCGATTAACCACTGAAAGCTGGTCATTTTCCGCCAAAGTCGAAATCTGAGATCTGCTAACGATATCTCTCATCCAATTGGTCGCATCGCATATAGCCACGCCGTTGCTGAGAGTGCCCCTGCCGGAGCGAGCTGATCGAGGCTTTTTAAGGTACTTGCTAACGTCTTCAAGTTCTCGTTGTCGTTGTAGAGGCGCTTAACGCCCGTGGTTCGTTGTACCATGACTCTTACAGCTCTCCTCGTGTAAGACATCGGAAGATATAGTGCAAAGAGCTGTCCAACCAGACGGCTGCAATGAATCAAATTCTTAATTTCTCGGGTTTACGGGACGCCCTACAGGGGTCCTGATCAAATCCGTCTAGGCTCTACCCAGTTGTGGCCACTCGCATCGACGCAAACTTGACTCGTACTGCACTTCTCGTTGGACAAGGAGAAGCTGCACTATGTAAGGGGCTCCCTGTGTATGGATACAGTGGAGGGAGGACAGGGCAGGGAGAGGATCCTAACCGCAGTCCCGTCCGCAGCAGAAGCAAAGCAAATGCCATCCATGCCAGGCCACGCTTTCTAGGCCTTGAGAGTACCTAACGTAGGTTAGGAGTAAATTCTTCCAGCGCCAAGACTGATAACTACTGGATACCTGTTTGCTCTGGAAGGGAAGAGGCGGAGTAGGCCAACGGAGGCCCATTTACATATTATCACAACGTCCGCTCCCAAGTGCATCTTTCCATTCCTCTTGGTTTCGTTTCGTGCCGTTCACGGTGAATTATTCCCTGTTTTTATCTTCTTCTTCTTCTTCTTCTTCTTCTTCTTCCTTCGTCTTCTGGACCTTTAAGACATTCTTCACTGAGGCTGGCCACTCCCTGTCATTCCGCCTGACTTGACTGCTTTCGTCACTCTCAACAGCTGCTTGCCACTGTTGGTCCCATTGTTTGCTCTCTACTAAGGGTTTTGAGTCTCAGAACTGGTTGAAACATTCAAAAACAGCCCCGTTTCTCCCACGGCTCGTCATTGTTTCTTCTGGTCGATCGTTTTCAGTTCATTGTCTTGCGATAAGCGCCTCGATTCCTAACATCGTACTTCGTACAATTTTCTTTTCTTTGCTCACCGCACGCACGCGCCCAAACGTCGATCGTCTAAACGCCTGCCCTCCCGGAGTGTCTATCAGGCTGCCCTTACCTAAGGAAGCATCACTTGACGTTACTCGCGGCAGTCGACGTTGACCCGTTCTTTACCGCAGATCGAAATCCGCCCAAAGTTGGAGATCGCCAGCTAGTTCTGCTTTCTCTCACCTGCAACTGAGAACATTACCTCGTGGACGAGGCGAGCAAGGCCCGAGACTTTCCGACGTCACCAAACACTGCCAGAACAGTGATCAATAAGTCGCCTTTGTTCTGCTCGGATTTCTTTATTGCCCCTCATTGTCCCTTCGCTCTTTGCTTCGTGCTACGTCACATTGTGTGTTGAACACGCTCTCACCCGCACCAAATTATCAAAGTCGCTACTGAACAGCCTGTCTGTCGATCACGATTTATCATCACAACAGCCAATTCAACTATCTGATCACGACTATGTTCTGACACTAAAGAACGAATACAAGGAGGACCAGCATACATTTCACTTTCTTTAAAACCATCACTGACCTCTGTGTGCTTGTCTCGGCCTCTTTATTCGTCGCACAATCGATATTGTTTCATCACTCATTCACTGCGAACAGCGATCATTCATTCATTCTTCGTCCGAGGACTCGCAGATAAAAGCAACAATACCCCCGCTCATTATCGGCTCGCTCCTAGAGAGCTTCTACCGACAAGATGGATTTCACACGGCGCCGGATCGCCGATATCAACTCGTACATACCTACGTCAACTCTCAAATCTCGTGCCGAAGCAGCTCACGCAGACGCTGAGGCAACTCCCAATTATCACTCAAATCTCGACGGGGTTAACCAACCTATGAATCTACTATTCAGAGATGTATTGTGGTGGACCCTGGGCATTATGGCCCTTATCATTCTGTCCATCAGAACTGTTGAGATCTTATGGGCAAGACTCCGCCAGGTCTCGGCCATGAACGTCCCTGGCCAGAAGCAAGGATACTGGAGGATCTCTCAATGGAGCTGGATGCCTAACATGAAGAAGAACCTCATCTACGCTCCCTTGTGGAACAAGCGTCACAACCGAGAGTTCAAGCTTTCCTCTGCTATCAGCATGGGCACTCTTCCTTCGCGACTTCACTTTACCATCCTCTTCATCTACTTGGGCAGCAACTTCGCCTACATGTTTGTTCTAAACTGGGCCAACGAAAACAAGTTTGCCTTTTGTGCCGAGCTACGAGGTCGTTCAGGAACCTTGGCCCTTGTCAACATGGTCCCCTTAATCATATTCGCTGGGCGCAACAACCCCCTCATCGGCCTCCTCAAGATTAGCTTCGACACCTACAATCTTCTTCATCGCTGGATGGGTCGCATTGTCGTCCTTGAGTCCATCATCCACACCATTGCCTGGCTCATTGTTGCTGTGAATGACCTGGGCTGGGCTGGTGTTAACCACCAAGTCACTCATATCCTCTTTTACGGCTCAGGGGCGGTTGGAACGGTGGCTATGACCCTCCTACTCCTGCTTTCCCTTTCGCCTGTGCGCCACGCCTTTTACGAAACCTTCCTTAACGTCCACATCGTACTGGCCTTCATTGCCTTCGTCGCTACTTGGGCTCATTGTGCCTCCTCCGCACTCCCTGGAGGTCTTCCCCAGCTCTCATGGATCATGGGCATCATGGGACTATGGTTCTGTGACCGTCTTGGTCGCATGATTCGAATTCTCAGTGTTAACTGGTCGTCCAAGGGCTGGACTGAAGCGACTTGTGAGGCTATGCCTGGCAACGTCACCCGAGTTACCCTTCACCTGCCACGATACAAGGACATTGAGCCCGGCACCCACGCCTACCTGCGCTTCTGGGGCATCAACGCCTGGGAGAGCCACCCTTTCTCGATCTGCTGGGTCAACCATGTTCGGGACAGCAGCCTACCAATCGTTGAAAAGGAACCTCTCCACGCAGTCGACAAGTCAACCATGACCACTTCTGTCTCTTTCCTAATTGCTGCCCAGACTGGCTTCACTAAGAAGCTTTACGACCGTTCTTCTCGATGCCCACGAGGCCTTCGTGTCAAGGCTGCCCTAGAAGGCCCTTACGCTGGACACAACAGTCTCGACTCATACGGCCACGCAGTCCTCTTTGCTGGGTCAACTGGAATTACTCACCAGCTTTCCTACATCCGTCATCTCCTCGAAGGGCACAACAATGGAACGACCGCCACTCGACGTATCACACTCGTCTGGATCATCCGCGAGTATGAGTCTCTTGAGTGGGTGCGGCCGTACATGGATACCATCCTCCGCATTCCGAACCGAAAGGAGCTTCTCCGCATCCAGATCTTCGTAACCCGTCCTCAGAACCCACGCGATATTGTCAGTGCTAGCGCCACAGTGCGCATGTTCCCTGGACGGCCAAACGTTCCCCTCATTCTGGCAAGAGAGGTTGGAGAGCAGATGGGTGCCATGTGTGTCACGGTTTGTGGCCCTGGCGCTCTGGCTGATGATGTTCGCGGTGCCGCTCGGGCAGTGCAAGGGTCGACCGTGGTGGACTTCGTCGAGGAGAGCTTTACGTGGTAAATTATGACCACGGCAGTGGAAGCAAGTAATAAGGATTCAATTCAAAGTGTATATATTCATAAGGCAGGGGGTTATGTCTCGGAGAGATATATGACAAGAGCGATCATAGCGTCAAAGCGTTTCCATAAGGCAATGATATTACTAGAGATCTTAGAGAATCATTCTCAGAGTCATTCCCTTCCTATCGTCCTAGTGAATAATTAAGTCTCAGTGACATGATGTGTAACCAAGAGCCAGACTCCTCCACTGAAACAGTTAAATAGATGTTTCGTGGAGCATCTTGTTGAAGTAGATGAGAATTTGAAGTACTTGTATAATCTAAATCATATAGCTTAATAAAAAATCTGCTCCTAAAGTGGTATAAAGTTAAGGTATGTATGTTGTTGCCCTGGGGTAAGAGGCACCTACTTACGCAGTGAGTGAGTGGTCTTGCCGTGCCCCGCCATCCGCAAACCCAAAAGGCTTAATGGAAGGAAGGTACGTACCACCCCCCAGTCGCGTCTCCTTCACCAAGACGCGATTCTTTGTTCCAACCCGATTTGTTGCACTGCACCTGAAGTATCATTTCTCATGAGTTAAAGAGTAAAAGATACTGAAACTTGACCTAAAACTATACTCTCTGCGCAGACACGTCTATCGCACCAATGCCTACACGAATGCAAGATTCAGACGAGGAGTCGCATTCGCGATCACCATCGCCTCCATCACGAACAACGCCAGCGCATCGAAATTTGGCCGTTAGAGAACGAGAGACAAGTCGCTCAGTATCTGGATCAAAGAGAAAGCGTGCGGATACAAGAAATGGCGAGTCTTCGAACCATCGAAGACGGACTGTTGAACCTGCAGCAGAAAGCGATGACGACGGCGACGATGTATACGATCCCGACCAGCCGGTAGAGGAGCGCCGCAAAGTCCAGCAGGGCTTTAGGGACCTGCTTCGTGAAGTGACCGAGAATACAGAAGAGTACTTACAAGCCGATTCCCGAGGACTTCACGAAGCTATCCTTCGCGCCGATGAACTATCCAAAAAAGTGCGACAGACCACGGAAGCAACAATCGACTCACGGTTGCTTGTCAGCACTACCGACCTATCCTACCGAAAGACTCTGAGACTCACGCAGGGAAGTCTCTCACAAGGCCTCGACGTTGACGAGTTTGTATCGAAATGCATTACATACATGAGACATGGCCGAGGAATTATGGACGATGACGCACCAGAGCTTTCAAGCACCCAGCGTCAAAGAAGAAGGACCACAAGAGGTGATGAGGATGGAGAAGATGACATTGGTGATGAGGGCGACATGATGAACTGGCCCCACCTAGGCCGTTTTGCTTGTCTCCCTTATATTCGCCGCCCTGCCCTCCCGGGCTTCCTTCTTGGGCCCCTTTCAGTTGAGAAGAAAGCCCGGAAGATCACAAAGCGAACCGCCCCTTTTAGACCAAACAATCTGACCGAGACTCGTCCCGAAGTGCTCAATGTTGAGGATCTGGCCAAGAGGGAGAATGATCTTACCGCAATCTGCGGCAAGATCCTTCACCAACTACAAAGTATTCAGGCAGATGTACAACAAACGGTGATGGATCGCATTGAAGACGACATGGAAGACGAGGAGAAGAACAAAATTATGCACCAACACGGCTTACGGAGTACTGGCGGTATAGATCTAATGCGCTTCGTTGTGAACCCCAAATCTTTTGGCCAAACCATAGAGAACATGTTCTACGTCAGTTTTCTCATTCGGGATGGCCGAGTTGAGATCGATTTTGACGACCATGGTCTTCCAGCGCTAGGTATGTCATTTTTTATCGAGTTCATCCACTTGTAGCTAACTGAACCTTCAGCTCCCGTGGACAGGGAGGCCGAAGCCGAAGATGAAGAACCGACGCGCCATGGGACAGCAAAACACCAGGCTATCCTTTCTATGGATATGGAGACATGGCAAGACATTATAGATACATTTGGTCTCACAGAGCCAATGATTGCACATAGAAGAGAAGCGACAAGTTCAGGACCTGGCGAACGGGGCTGGTACAGCTAAGGGAAGGCATAGCCC
>ONZP01000718.1:0-62280 GCA_900312805.1 Fusarium torulosum
GGGGGGGGACTAGGGGGTGCCGTCATCGCCCAGGCCACTGGCGCCAGGGCTGGGCTATCTTGATTTAGGGGCCATGATCAGTGTAGTCTGTCCTGCCTGTGTACGATTGTTGAGGCTGCCGCGGTTAAAACTTAACTTGGGAGAGAAAATGGCTGTTGAAAAGGCGCATGTATCCATCATGGCAACTTTGCGCAGCTTACAGGGGCTGAGCTTATGCATATTACAAAAGTACGTACAGTAACAGGTTTTGACCAATCTTATGGATCTGGACAAGACCTGGTTGCAGGCTACACTATCTAAATCTGACTCCGACTCTGAGTATGCCAATCTTCGTCTGCAAACAAAATGACGCTTTCAGTCATGTGCCTACGCATTCTCCCCACGCGCCCCCAAACCCAAGACAACATTCGTGAACGGTATTGCCACCCGTGACTTAGTAGTTGGGATGCTGTACTTGCAAACAGTAGCACGTGAGTTAAGGCTTCTGTATCTGCATCTGGACTTGTACTGGGTTTGATATTAACTCTACCTAAAGCACTCTTAAAATAATTTACTTGGAGGATGCACTGAACAGAGCCTCGTGGACATTGTAAGTGTATTCCAAATCACCATGCCAGTAGTTGGCTGTGTCTGCCTTGGAGTACAGCCAGGCCTGGTCAAGTGCCTCGACCACCTCGTCAGGCAGCGGACCCTTCTCTAGGAGTTCAAGATTTTCCTCGAGCTGCGGCACCTTGGACATTCCTAGAATGATTCCATCATTTCCATCCTTGATCTTGAGCGCGGAGTGGTGCACCATCCAACGCAGTGCTGTCTCAAGCATGGTAAGCCCGTTCTTCTCTACGGCCTGCTCAATCACATTCAGCGCCTTGAATGTGCTCTCTCTGAAGTAACGTTGGCGGTATGTGTTTCCGATCTTGGACTGGTCAGAGAAACGGCCGCTGTCGGGCTTGATATCCATCGACTTGATCTTTCCGGACAAAAGACCGCCGGCGATAGGGTTGTACACGACAATATCGAGGCCGTATCTTCTGCAGGCCACAAAGAGCTCTGCCTCAATGGAACGTGTGAGACAGTTGTACATGCCCTGGTAGACCGTGGGTCGGACCCAGTTGTTGTACTTGCAGATCATGACAACCTCTGCGACCTCGTACGCAGTGAAGTTGCTAATACCGAAGTTCACAAACTTTCCTTCCTTGTGCAGCTTGTTGATAGCTTCGAGAGTCTCGGCGAAAGGAGTACCACGGTCGGGGCGATGGAGATAGAGCAGCTAACGAGTATGTTAATGGAGGCTTACTATTCATGCTATCATCAACTTACATCGACGCAGTCAGTTCCCAACTCTTTCAGACTGGTCTCGACCGACTCAATAACCTTATCATATGCGTTCTCGCCTGGGTTGGCAGGGTACTTGACCTTTGTATCCAGAGTAAGTCCTCTCTGTTTCCAGTTGGTCTCTTTGCCAGTCCAGCCCTCCTGTTTGCCTCCAACATAGACACGCGCAGTGTCGATCTCGCTGTATCCCTTGCTCTGGAAGACATCGAGGGCCTTGTTGAAGGTTTCCGAGTCAAAGATACGTGCATCAAGCTGTTCGCTGCCAGGAGGTCCGAAGGTCATGAGACCCAGGATGACGCGGGGCTTGATGTTCTGAGTTACAAGAGGCATTGTGACTGTTGATGGTATTCTTGAGGGTGGTGATGGAGAACTACGAATGAATTGGGGAATATTTAATCATTTATAGGTGCTAGAGGACGGATTCGCATCGGAGATGTGACTCTAAACTCCAGCTGTTCATCATCGTGCCTTTCTGCGACCTCGTCCCACCCCCACCAACATCGGTGGCTTCGGGCGGGGTAGCTGCTGTAGCTATCGGATGTAGTCAAATGAGCGCCATGAAAAGGCAAATAAAGCGGCTGTTGCCTGTGTCTACTGGCTAGTACACAGTATTGGTGGATTAATACGCCGTACGATCCCAGTCTTGGCAAGCGATCGGATGGCTGTGGTAACCAAAGGAGCTGTTGGAGTAGCTTTCGGAGTTGGGTTCCATAGCTTCATGACGTATGCAGGAGCTCGTGAATGGAATTGCGTGTAACTGAACTGTTACTGGACAAAACAGCACCGAACCCTTCTGTGTTAGCCCGACTAGGTAGGCACTTAATTATGGTGCGCATTCAGTGGTAACTACGATGTGACTCAAGACACATGATTCATGAGGCATGTAGGTTCTGTTCCCCTTTGATGAAGTCGTAGCTTATACTGTGACCAGACAATCAGCCCATCAGGGTTCAAACCTTTGTCAGAGTATCATACAAGATTTGAACCCTGATCGATCGTTACCAGGTGCCTTTTCTGAGTATAACAGTGTTGGAGCTTCTTAGAACAACCTGTTAAAGTGGATTGGGGTGGATATTGATATCGAGGCCTCGATCGGGTAAATGTCGGCGGCCGACATTCCATATTACGCATAACGAGTTAAACTCCAAAACCAGAATATCGCGATTCGATTTGAGGTTCTGAATTGCCGTAACAAGCTCCCAATCCTCCAACTTGTACATGCGCCGCTTCAAACATGCTTCTGTAAAGATTGCCTCAAACTCCTCTCCTTGTCTCCCATTGGCTTACTCTGTCAGGTTCTCTTTCTCATAGACTAATCCATTATGAGGGCGCAATTGGCCCGCCATGCTCGACGGGTCCTCATCCAGCAAGTCCGATCCCCGTCTTGCGCCGTCTACTCAGCTCCCCTTCGCCGAAGATGTACACCTAGAACGATCAACAACGGCTACTCGAAACGATTCTTCCTCGACGGCCTATTCGCTAAAGCACCCCGAGACATTCGTCAACCCGAATTCGAGCCAGGATGGCAGAAGATTATGATATGGAGGAGTCGCATGCTCGACAATCTACGGCCCCCGCCAACACAAGAGCTCGTCCAGGCCTGGCAGTCTTTCTTTGAGGGCAAGCTTTCCAGCCGAATGCCATTGAACGGTACTCAAGCAATGCAATGCCGCCGACTCCTCGGTTACCTTCTCAAAGAACGAGAATTCCCCAACCAAACCAAAATTGAGGGCCCCGATCTTATAAAAGCTCTCAATGCTCTTGGTCGCCTGAGGCCTCGCGAACGGACCCAAGATCACCTTGAGCTAGCCAGAAATCTTTGGTCGGCCATCAACTCTAGCGAATTACACACAAAATCGGACTGGACCGCTTCGGGTTCTCTATGGTGCCAATACATCAGTGTACTGTGCACGTTTGGTGGATCTAAGGAAGCTCTCGAAATGGTATACGGCAACTGGGACAAGGTCTTGGAATTCTGCAAGAAGAAGACGAAAAACCCTATACTATGGTTGGCTGAAGGGTTGGCCCGGGAGGGTTACGAGGAGGATCTGATCAAGCTTGTCAAACATGCCGAAAACAATGGATATCCGTTTGATACACAGATTCAACGTGTGTTGGTCACTTTTTTTGCCCAGAGGAATCGAATCCCTGAGACGCAGTACTGGTTCGAGAAGCCACTGTCCGGAAGCCGCTCCAACCACATCATACCCCTAATTGCTACTTTTGCGTCCCGCAATGACTTGAAGGAATGGGCGGTCCCCTATTTCCTCGAAATAGGTGACCAGCTCACCAACAAACCGGAAAAGCATTATTGGGATAGCTTATTGCAGGCGATTGTTATCATCGGAAGAGGCCTGCCAGAAGTGGAAAAGATGATGTCGCAAATGGAAAACTCCCAGAAGCTTTTCAAGCCGGATACAGCCACCATGAACAGCCTCCTCCGAGCTGCCCTGGGCTTGAAGGACATGGTGCTAGCTGAGGAGGTCCTCTCGCTTGCTGCAGACAAGGGTCTGCCACTTGATGGTGAATCTCACCTTATTCTTATGGAGATGCGACTTCAAGCGGATTACATACCAGGAGTTCATGCAGCATACAAAAAAGTAACGCATCATGAGCCTTGGCACGTTCATCCTGATCTGTGGTGGGACTTTAGTCGACTGGTGAACAGCTACCTGATGACCCTCAGCTCACAGGCAACACCAAATTTCAAAACTATCGGTGAGATTATCGAGATGTGTGAGGAGAACCAAGTGCTTCTTGAGCCAGAGACGATTGCTTCGCTCTGCCTTAGATTCTTGGAAAACGAGCAGCATTTCGAGGTGATGGACATATTATCCGTTCACGCTTTTCAATACAGTGCCACCGAGCGGGAAATCATTCAGGAGGCATTTACCAAATTTTGCGTTGATGGCCAAACCAGCACTTCGCGAGCATGGAACGGCTATCAAATTCTACGACAATTCTTCCAAGATCTCAGTTTTGACCACCGTGTGAAACTGATGGAGGCTTTCTTTGATCGAAAACGCCCTGATATGGCCGCTCATGTTTTTGGCCACATGCGGCAGCACCGCAATAATGACTACCACCCCAAGCGTGAGACATATATCACATTCTTCGAGAGGTTCTCACGATGTCCGGATGAAGAGTCCTTGGAAATGGTCCACAATATGCTCAAGATGGACACAACAGTCGCGCCCGACACCAAGCTTTACACTGCCCTCCTCTTATCTTATGCAGCTTGCGGCAAGGGTACTCAGGCAATGGACTTTTGGCAAGCAATCACAGCCTCCCAAGAAGGACCTTCGTATGCCAGTTTAGAGGCTGTGTTTTGGGCTCTTGAGCGCACGCCGAATGGTTCAAGGCAAGCACATATCATCTGGAAGCGGATAGAAAGCATGGATGTGGACATTCCACCATCGGTATTCAACGCTTATGTCGGAGCTATTGCTGGTAGTGGAGAGGAAGAGAAGGCTGAGGATACGATTATGCGCATGGGCTTGGCGACGAAGGGTGAGCCCGATGCAATGACGTGAGTTCCAACCCAATCACTACCAGGACTATAACATCGCTAACATGAAAAAGGCTTGGCATTGCGTTTAACGCTCTTCCAGGACAGACACTACAGGCGAACTTCAAGAACTGGGCCCAGTCACGGTATCCTAAAGCATGGGCCGATCTGGAGTCTAAGGGGAAGCGACTCAACAAGGACTCGCTATGCCAGTATAAGCTCAACAGGATACTAACAGCCTGATATGTACCAAAAGATAAAACGTTGTAACATAGAAAGGAAGAGATTTTTTGGATGTAGACAACTGTATCATTATGTTACATAGTAGAGGTTGAGGCTGTTATACATATGAGCACAAAAATAATGGCCATGACATCATCCCACAGAACAGAACGCCGGCACATGAACAAGTCATTTCTTTCTTTATACACGACCTGGCCTAGTTTTGACGTTGAAAGAATTGGTCGCGGAGCATCTCGGGGTGGGCGTGCACGCTGGGGTAGATGCCCATGCCCTGGACTCGGCGGACCATCTTAGCCACCTTGCGCTGGTTGACAGGTCGAAGACGGGTGAGATTGGAGTGGTTGATCATGCCAGATGAGGACGTGAAGTGCTCAATGAGAGAGAAATTCTACGGGGAGCTGTTAGAGTCTCGTCTTGGTAGCAACTGGTAGGGACAGTCGATATAAACGCACCTTGTACATATCAAGAGGGCTGATGCCAAGCGCATCAATAACGTCGTTGTTTCGCACCGACTTCTTCCTCCACTTCTGCATCTCAACAGGACTCAAATCATGCGGCGAGTAGACATCTCCAGCTTGCCATCGTCGGGGCATCTGCTTGAGGAAATCGTTGGACATCTTCTGGTTCTTGAGAAAATCCATCTGCTGTGACTTCTCCATCGAGTACGAGTTGGCCCGCGACTTATACCGATCTAGAAGTCTCGCGGCTGCATCTCCGCGCGTGAACCCTCCCCCTCGGTTGCCGGTGCGGTTATTGCTGGTGTTCTTGTTGTTACTGCTATTGTTGAGGTTGGCTAGACGGTTGTTGTGACCTCCTGCGGGGGGTGCGAACTCGCGAGGAGCAGCGGCGGGCGCTGTGGTTGAAAAGGGGCGAATGACGCTTCGCGCGATGGCCGAGGCCGTTGAGGGAGCTGGTAGTCGGGGAGGCATCGTGGGCGGTTGCAATTCAAGCTGGTGGATTAATTAGCGGTTTCGAGGCTCGAGAGCTGATTTTGGTGATGTTCCGTCGTTGGAGGTTTTTCGACGGGGGCGGAATGCGGCGGTAACAATTCCGCGTCTCCACTCAGATTTTATCGTTTTCTCATCCAACCTTGAACTTTTGTACCGCGGGACAGCGACTTGTTTATTCTGCCAACGACTGCGACGACACAGTAAAACAGACACCAGAAGGGATCTACCGAATCTACCGAATCTTTAGTATCGAGAGTCGACATAAACCGCAACCATGGTCCGAAAACTCAAGCACCACGAGCAGAAGCTCCTCCGAAAGACAGACTTCATCACATACAAATCTGACAATGGCCATCGCGACAAGGCCGTCATGCGGCGATACATGATCCAGAAGCCCGAGGATTACCACAAGTATAACCGTCTCTGCGGCGTACGTTGCTCTTATACCAGACGCATACAATCAACATGTGCTAACAATCGCAGTCTCTGCGCCAGCTCGCCCACCGTCTATCACTCCTCCCTCCCGAGAACGCAACCCGCCGCAAGCACGAGGCGCTTCTCCTCGACAAGCTCTACGACATGGGCGTCCTATCCTCTGCCTCCAAGCTGTCCGCGGTTGAGAACAGCGTCACCGTCAGCGCCTTTGCGCGCCGTCGATTGCCCGTGCTCATGACGAGGCTGCGCATGGCTGAGACGGTGCAGGCGGCGACGAAGATGATTGAGCAGGGACACGTGCGTGTGGGAACGGAGACGGTGACTGATCCCGCCTACCTGGTCACGAGGGGTATGGAGGACTTTGTGACGTGGACTGTGGGCAGCAAGATCAAGAGGAACATTATGAAGTACCGGGACCAGCTAGATGATTTTGAGCTGCTATGATCGGTGCTTTCAGGGGCTAGGTTTTGAAGAAATGGTGGGGAGGAAAATACATTGGACGGTTGGAGTTTGGGCGTCTTAATCTTAGTATGTGATCTTTGAGGGGCGACTACTACAGTGAGGGTTCAATATTTGAGGTAATGGTCCTATGTTGAAGGGATTTGCGGTCCAACATAAGCCATTAATTCTTATGTATGACCCCAAGTGAGCTGAAGATGGAGCATTTTCTTTTGTTCTCAACTTCTGCAGGTTATTGAGCACGTTTTGGATCTGTTATACCCTTGGATCAACCAATCTGTCACTCGGATGACGCCATGAACGAACTTGTGAAGGCAAGACCTTGAGAACAGTATCAATGATGTGCTTAGAGTGCAGTGAATCCATCAGACCGAGTGTACCAGCTTCCAAGCGATCACCTTGAGAGTTGGTTACAGACCAAGCACATAGTTAACCTTCAGAAGCGGGGTTTTTGACTGCATCTACAACTACAAAACACATCCAACTCACACCAAAGATCATACCACACTACTCACACAAGCTTCAATGCAACAATGACTGTGACTGATAACAGATGCACCCTTGGCCCCGCCCGGCTCCATATCCGGCGCGCGGAAAACTTACAAAACGAGCCGAGTTCCGTGTGGGCGTCTAAGTCACAAGTCCTCCATCCTTCACTATATAAAGCGATCTCTTCCCCTTATATGTCACCCCTTATGCACGTATTTCCTGCTTATCACTTAAATTAGCGCATACTCAGTGCCCGTCATGGCAGTCCTTTCGACCCTTAAAGAGCTCGGGGAGTCCCTCGTCGGCCCTTATTTATTCATGAGCATAGCCATGCGTTTCCTCCCGGGCACACTTTTCGAGACAATTAGCAACAGAGACTTCCAAACGTTGTTTTCTCTTTCTCGCTTCAAAGATGCTTGGTTCGGTAACTTCTGGGCTTTCATAGGTCCGCAGGTGAGGTCCAACGCTGAGAAGCGTGTCATCCCATTACTCGAAGGTCGGGTGAGGAACGGTCATATGGGAGACGAGGTTGTTGGGGAGCCCATTAACGGGGTTGTTCTTGAGATTGGTGCGGGGACCGGAATGTGGGCGGATGTGTTTGCCAAAGTCAACGTCGGTGTGAACACCGAAGAAGCTGAAGGAGAACTGAGGCGAAGAAAGGGAGACAGCGGCTTGACTCGCGTATATGGTATTGAGCCAAATCCCAAGTCTGCGGCAACTCTGAGGCGGAGAGTGAAGGAGGTTGGACTCGATGGTGTTTATGAGGTTGTCCCAGTGGGCATTGAATCCATCAACGATCCAAAAGCTTGGGACGGCCGGATTGAGCCTGAAAGTGTCGACTGTATTGTCACCATCCTGTGCCTCTGCAGTATCCCCGAGCCGGAAAAGAACATCAAACTCCTGTACCAGAGTCTGAAGAAGGGCGGTCGATGGTATGCTTACGAGCATGTGCGTATCTTTGAGAACAGGGGCTTCTTCCTGCGTGCCTATCAATGTGAGTCAGCCATATTCACGCCCACGAGAATAATTGCTGATAACGATAGGGGTTACTGGTCTCGTGTGGTCGCAAGTCATGGGGTCGTGCCGCATTTGCCGATCTACAGGCAAGGCATTAAGAGAAGCTGGGCCATGGGAGAATATCGATCTAGCCCAACCGGATGGAGAGGCGAGATTCGCGATCCTCCCCCACGTTCTTGGAACATTGACAAAGTAAAAAGATGTAAGACATGGGTGTCCTCCCAAGACCATGCTTTTCACGGGCATTCAAGATCCTGCAAATGAGTAAAAATATGAGTTATGCATTATGAAGGGTATCAAATCGAAAACGCCTGCGCACATTACAACTCATCGTCATCATCGTCGTCTGAAAGGAAGATCGAGGTCCGTATACTAGACCCCTCGACTTCAGTTTTGACCTTTTTCTCTTCCTCCATCTTCGTGTCGGTTGTCTCCGTCTTTGTATTTTCTGTTTTGAATACAGTCTCCTTGATGTCATCCATTTTGATGGCCTCATCTTTGATAGCCGGCTTGACATCCATCTTCCCGTCTTTAACCTCATTCTTGGCTTCCGTCTTGGCTTCGGCATCGGTTGCTTCTACCTTGGCACCATCCTTCACATCCTCTTCCTTGATGATCCCTTCGCGTATGAGCTTAGCTTCTCTTCTCTTGTAGAACGTGTCCAGGCAATTCCGCCTGGCCTCTTGGGTCCAGCTCTCCACAACCAAGGCAAAATCTGTCGCATTCGCAAAATCATATTCTTTGGCCATTTCGCAAAAGTGCCGCAGCATGACCTCTTCAGGGGGGTTGTACATGGCATGCAAGCCATCACCACGCCCATCGTCGCCTTCAGCAAAAAGCGCACTCTGGCCTGCAATGTCCCCTGACGAGTACGAGACCATGGCTGCCCGTCGCGAGAGTTGTTCCTCGATTTTGGACGTTCCAATTACCTCACTGTTGTCGTGTGTATACTCGACACCGGCAGAAGTGAGGATTGCTTGGATCGCGTCGCTTTTAGGCTTGTTTGCCTTTTTGGAATCCAGCATGCGGGGCTGGTTCTCAGCCGTGAGAAGCGTGGCTAGTTGGCTCATGCCACCATCCTCAGCATCTGGCTCTTCATTCTTGACTATGCCAAGGTTCTCTCCATCTTTGGCCGCCTTCTCCATGTCGACATCAACGAGGTGCACACCCGCCTTGGCTTCGGCGATGTTTGTCTTATTGACGATGTCTTGCAGTAAACCGCTGTCGTTGTGATATGTGAAGATATTGGCAAGACCAAAGATCTCACCCTTTCGGTCTGTGTCCTGCTGGACACCCTTGAAATAGCGGCGCTCAGATGACGCAGTATAGCCAATATTGGCTTGCTGCTGTTTGTAGATCTGACGCGCATAAACAATTTCTTCGACCGTTCCCAGTGAAATGAGACGAAAGACCTCGACATCGCGAGTTTGGCCAATACGATAGGCTCGATCCTGGGCTTGAAGGTCATAAGACGGATTCCAATGAGGATCAATAATAACAACCTTGTTCGCAGAGGTGATGTTGAGTCCTACACCTCCGGCTTTGGTTGAGATAAGGAAGACGAACTGTGTCGGATCAGAGTTAAATGTATCCACAACTTCCTGGCGTTGTTCGTAGCTCAACGAGCCATCCAAATAACTAACACTGTAACTCGTGTTGGTGAACAAGTGCTGTAGAATGCGAAGAAGCCGTACGCTGTGGGAAAACACAAGAACTTTGTCGCCATTCGAATGCCAGAATTTGAGCAACTTCTTCAATACTTTCCATTTTCCACAAAACTCGGGATTAACCAGATTCTTAATCCGATCCCGATTATCGTAGACATATTTCCAAGCATCAGGTAAACAGGTCCGAAGAGTGTTGAGGTCTGACTCGTGCTTGGTTTCCAGATCAGTAGTCTGCGGCACGAGAAGAGTCAGATGGTTTGCCAGCTTTTGCAGCACCATCATGCTAGGGAACACAATGTTCTGCCATCGCGTGCCACTAGAAAGGAGACGATCGCAGCACCATCCTCTTTTCTTGTCTCCACAACAAGGTTCAGAAAGGCTGCGAAGAGTGTCGATATCCGCGCTCTCTAAGAAGTTTTCGTACGCATCCCTCTGAAGATCTGTAAGGGGGCAAAAGACAACTCGGTCAGTTTTCTTGGGTAGCTGCTTCGCTATGATAGTCTTCATTCGCCGAAGGAAATATTGTGGTAGAAGATTGTGAACCAGTTTGTCAGCTGTGGTTCTTGCCAAACTGAGCTGTGCGACAGTTGCATCGTGAGACTGGCCCACAGTCAACGGCTTGGTTACTCTTTGTGTCCATTCTAGAAGTGTTCCAAAGTGTCCGGGGTTGGTCCAGTCTAATAATGTCCAGAGTTCTTCGTAACGGTTTTGGATTGCCGTTCCAGTCAGGCCAATACGGCAAAGTGTGTTGATTTCATTCAGAGCCTTGGTGGTTTCCGAGTATCTGTCTTTGAGACGATGGCATTCGTCGGCGACTACAGCGTCCCATTGAACCATGTTGATTGAGCTCCGGCTATTCTTGTATGTATCGTACGTGGTGATCATAATTTCGAGTCGCCCTGCACGGGCAGTACTTAACGCATCTTCTTTATGACTTCCATGGAACAGATCAGTATGCCACCAGCCCCAACGTTCGAGTTCGTTCTTCCAGTTCATGATCAAAGACCCAGGACATATAATCAATATTCTCGGGTACCATCTGTCAGGGTACTGGCGTATTTGTCGCAGCCGCTTGGCATCGCGCTCATCACCAGTCTTGCCAAACGCAACAGTGAGAAAGGCAGCAACTTGTACCGTCTTGCCAAGCCCCATGTCATCTCCCAGTATACCGCCTTCTTGGTAAACAAATTTCCTGTGAAGGAATGATACTCCGGCGACTTGATAGTCTCGTAGGTACTGTGCGATTGATGCTGGGATGAGACCTGCTGATTGAGGAAGTTCGATGTCCTTGTATGGTCGAGAAGGCTTGATACCACTTCTCTCGCTAAAATTTGGCCGCTCTTCTAGTTCTTTAAGTCTTCTCGTTTCTTCAAATTGAATTCCCGAATAATCAGGAGGTACCATAAGCGCAGCATCATGGTGAAGTTTCCTCTTAGCATCGAACTTTCGCCTCCGCTCGACCAGGTACTCGGGTAAGCCTGCTAGTTCGAAATCTTCTTTGGGTGCCTCATTTTCTCCGTGAACATCATCGCCTCTCTTCCTGCGGGTCGACTTTTGTCTACCACGTCGTTTTTTGGGCTTCACAGGTAGATCATCCTCATCGCCAGTCCACTCAACTTTCTCTTCAATCTCGGCGTCATGTTTTCTTTTTCGTCCGGATTTAGAGGCTGTGGATATGTTATCTTCCGACTCCGAACCAGTAACTTCGTCGTCAAGTATTTCTATTACGTCTGACGTCACCGGAGGCATGTCGGAGAGTGAAGTTGTTGATGGTTACAACCTGCAGGAGATGATTCACGCGTGGCGACGCGTTACAAACGTCATTCAAGGAACGAACGCACGTGACCAATCTGACATTGAAACCTGCCGATTTGGGGTGAGCTACCTTAGCAAAGATGTCTGCGAGATAAACCCATGAAGTGGCAGTGACATTTTGATCCGCGTATAGATACAATTAACTCTGTTCAAAATTTTACGCCTAACTCATGATTATCTCAGTTGATTTGCTCTTACACATGCTCTCGTAAAGTGCAATATAAACTCCACTCCCGCCTAGGTAAACTGCAAACAACAACTGCACAGCCACATGGATCAACAAATAATGAATCCACTTCGAATGCCAAATGATCCTGATGAATCGGCAATCGGAACTTTGGCCGTGTCAAAACATCGTGTTGCGCATGCAAAGTACGTACAAACAAGCAGCCGCAAACAGAGCAGATTGTTAGCATCGCCAGAGACCAAAGCCCATATCAAAAACGCTTCGGGGCAATGAAGTGGGCTATATTTGTACTGCGGCGCCTGCTAATTTTTAGCACAATCATCATAAATTGAATGGAGGTGTATTGCCTATGGGTCATTTCAATTGCCGGTTAAAGTTTTCCGATCAGGACAGGGCACCCATGCCGCGATATCTACCGATGCTTGCAGAACAGGTTAACATGCTGGAACGTTTCACTCTTCATGTCGCAACGGGAATAACAGAACAGCACATGTGATGATGAGTAGATAGTGACGTGTGAAAGGAAACGTTGGATTGACGGGTATCGAATTAATTACTAAAAAGCCCAGTGCGTTATTGCCTTGAGAGCCAGTCCAACATACGTCTCCATCATGTCGCAATTAAACAAAGGAAAACCAGAAAACTAGAGTCGCGTCCATGCCTGTCGTAAAATCGGCATCCAGCGCCAAGCGTGGATGGCCGGCGTAAGGTATCAAAGCGAGTAGAGAAGCCTGCGCAACTCGTCACAGCGTCTTCGGCAGTCCGCATGCGCCCGGCTTACTCGGCAGTCAATCATTGGTGTCTTGGACGTCAGACAAAGTGTCGCCTGGTCATGACAACCGATAACTGGCCAGTCGCCGGTGGTTGGGAAGCGGGGCAGGGATCATTGAAGCCATCTGGGAAGCGCCGTGGCTCTGAAAAGCGAGGTGCGAGAAGGCTTAGTACTTCAGAATGATGTACAGAGCGTGGATGATACCGGGAATGTAACCTGAAGTAGAGGGTTAGTCAACTGCTGAGCGATAGGCGGAGACGGGGTCAAGTGATGGTGTAAGCCCGGATCCGGAGGGATCGGATGCAGTCGTGGTTGGGGATTGGAGACAAGGAAGACTTACCCAGGATGGTGAGGAGGATGTTGATGAAGAAATCGGCGCCGCAACCACGCTCGAGGAAGACACCCACGGGAGGGAGGATGACGGCAAGGATGATCTTGCAAATGTCGCTGTTGAGGATGTTAGCATATGGTTTTTTGTTGATTTTTATCTCGTTCGCGACGACTCGAGACTTCCACCCTGGGCTTCCATCGCAGCCATATCTTTGCGACAGCCTCAAGCGCGGATCTCTCGGAATGACGTCGTCGTAAAGTCGAGCTTACCTAGCGGTGAAAGGCATGTTGTCGGTTGTGAAGACGAGGTATTATTACTCGGGAAATATGTGTAGTTGGTGGTAGTTGAGAAGAGTTGGAAGTATAGCTTTGTTAGACTGAGTAGTTATGAGATGCTAGGAAAAAAGGTTGGTGGAATGGAGGGAAACGGATTGTCTTTTATACAACCTTCGTCATCCGCCATCCACGGGCCAAGGCTCAAAAACATGGCTGTACGGCATGGCATCACATCGCATCCCCATCGCACACCCTCATTCACTCAGAAGGGTAAGACCTGCTAGAACCTACTAACCTTACGCCTACTGTACGCCAGGACGCCTGCGCCTGCGCCTGCGCCCTACCTAATTTCGTTCCAACTTTCCCTGGCCAAGCAACAACCGCACCTTTTTCTCTCGGCACTACGTCATCGACTCGCAAGGATGTGGCAAGCCACAGGAACGACGTCTGCAGCTTGCAGGTCAAGAAAGAGCGAGAGAGCGTGGGCCAAGCAAGCGCTGCCCTGCTTTGTCTTTTTTTTTTTCCGCCTGACCACTTGAGAGCTACGAACAGCGGCAACAGCCTGCAAGTTTGAGAGGCGGGTTAGCCCGGAGCTGGGGGGTTAATGAAAAAAAGAGTGGCTTCTCTCACCTGTAAAACAGAGAGGACAACGACTACACTCGTCAATTTTACCACTTTATATTATCTCACTATCTTATTATGGCACTTCAGCTATCACAGAGCTATTATGCTCATGTTCACTCACCACAATTACACGTCGACTTTGTTGATCAGCGAGTTATGCGACAGTGAATAAACATCAGACTCATATAAGTAAGTGCCCCTGGTTATTTTATCTCCCCTACCCCAGCGAGATCATAGATCAACAAGGGTGTCCGGGGCTACGTCATATGGAGTACGTCCGGGTGTGGCTGTGGCTGTGGCGCGCCACATCAAAGACCGACCACGCGAATTAAGATCCGTGATCTTAGCGAAAGGATTGGTTGATATAATGGAGGTACTCGTTAATCGGTGGCTGAGCTCCTGGAATCTTTCGTTTTTGATGGCAATTTTCACCTTAAATCTCGATGTAGATCATTCTAATGATGTAGCCAACCTCAGCTGAGCCTCATCGATATTGTAAACCAAAAGATATGCAGTGTGCCTGACAAGCAAGATTACCTGACACATGTTTGTCGTAATTAGTACGTTACTGTATTAGAAGGACTCGTTGAGCACCAAAAGATGCCGAGTTTACCGACTTCCAAGCACCGGCGGTAACGTCAGATTGGCAATCAATTAAACTGCCCTTCCGAAAGAGGAAACACAATTGCTACTAGTTTTCTCTGATCATGCGGCTCATGCCTGCTCTACTCTGCTGCCCCAGTGAAAAGATTTACCTGATTTTGGTGTGGCTTGTCAAGTTTCCCGCTAGACAAGCTTGGCTCTTGGGTCGTTTTAATGCTCAGTCACTTCATGTTTCAGAAGCCTCAAGCAACACGCGTCAATGCCAAGCATCTAACTCAAGTCCCAAGCCCTTGTATCACGGCCTCACCGGCACTCGTAGGTGGAGGGCCAAGAGATAATGAGTCGGCAGCCCCGTTTTGACAAGTCTCGCTATGTCTCTAAAGCTGTCTTGTACGAGTTTTCCAAGCCCTGTACCAAGAAATCCTCGCAATGGATCTCAGCCCGTCTCAAAGTATAATTTCAGTTATGATCTCAGCAGATGGGACGATGATATCAGGGTTCGGGGTTCGCAGATTGAGACTACAAATCTGGGGTCATAAACTTTGGGTCTATCTCTGCCGAGCATGCAGGGTTGCGGGTTACGATTCGCCCAATGGAAGTCCGTCCTGACATGTTCTCGGATAGACAAAGTCAAAGTCAGGGCTGATATCATACGAACGCTTTGACAGACATGTTCGGAATAAGAGGAATACCCTGTAAGGCAAATGACGGATTATGCTGCTATGATAAGCTTAGTGCACATTTTGTTTGCAGTAATGTTAACAGTGCATTTCCTGCAAAGACATCGGACAACCTCAACAACTCCAGTACTTCCCGTTCTACCAATCATACTCTATGACTTGCTTCCCAAAGGTTGGACAGCATATGAAACAAACTCCTATCCCTTGAACATGCCAGAGAGTATATGTGTAAAGATTGAGGAGGTAGTCAATACGCGTCAATTTATATTTGTCTTACATATGCAATTGCTCCTCTACATCGCATGGCTACCATCATAGGTAGTCAATGCGATGCCACTTGACACATGGTGGCCCTATCAAGTGTAAACCACGGTGGGATAAACGAGCGAGCCTGCATTTAACTAAACGAGTCTCATGTCTTATATGCTCTGTGGATAGAATGTCACAAACAGGAGATCTGTAGGGTAGGCAAGACAGCTGGTCCTTTCAATGTATTGGATATGGCGAAGCTCTATTTCTCTCTGAATGTAATGGAACTCAAGAAGTTTGAGTCTCGATGGGTCAGGAGATACTAAACTCAATAGTCCGGTCATAGGATATCGTGTCATAGACGCAATCCCATTCTACACTTTCGGGGTCTTGCTGATCATCTCTTTCTCGACACTGATCACACACAACTATTCAAATTCTCTAACCAAGAGCTCTGTCGAGTCATTTACACTGTAAAACAAGAAATCCAACCCATTTTCTGTACACATATTTCTACATGTTCCATTCAGTGACTGATCTGTGCCAGCTTCCACGATATAAATACGGATGGCGAGATTATAGAATAGGCCAGTCATATTTCAATACATGTATAGACCGGTTCCTACTTGCCGTTGAATGTCAGTGATGTTACCTCTAATTTTTGTTTGAGCAGCATATAAAATTTATGGTGGATTTCCGCTTAGAACGAATTGGAATCGAGAAATGTAGTAGGTAAGATAATTATCTCGAATCTTCGAGGATATTCCCCGGCTGAGGAAGTGAAACGAATATCCGAACAGCTTATCAACAGACAGGAACTAGCTAGACACAGTAGAATATAATGATAATTGGTTTAGAAACCTCTGTCTCAATGGAGAACGAAGAGCCGGGCTCAGTAGTCCAGCCATAATTCTTAAATTATTTATATTCATAGCGACGGCAGTAAGCCAATGTTATACTAAACTTTTTACAGCAATGGCAGACCAATAGTAGCACGTATACATGCAAATCATATTCAAGATCTGTATGGTTGATACATAGTCATAGACGACCCCTAGCTCTTCAGAGCAATGTCTTATTCCTCCTTCATCTCAGGAGTCACCGCCCAGCGCCTGCCAAAGAAGACAGTGCCCAGAAGCTGAGAGCCAACGATGTATCCAGCGTAAGCACCGACGACAATCGTAACGGGCCACTTCTGCCACTCGCGGTCCCAGTCAAGAGGAATGGGAACAGCCCCAAGCCACGCTCCAATCACTGTTCCTAGAAAACCGCCAAAGGTTCGGTCAAATGGAGCTGAGATACCAAGCACAGCCTGAAGGGGAACGGGGTCGGAACCGCGGACGTAGAAGATGGGATATATAGCGAGGAGAGCAATGTGCGCGCAGCACAAGAACGTATGAGGAACGTGGGTGAGGAATGGCGCGCCGAAGAGGACAAGAAGGATATGAAGGGCAGGCGTGAGGATGAGAGCGAGGAGGAGGGAGATAACAGCAGTCTGAAGCAATCATGTTAGCCTTGCGATTTCGCGTCCAAGATAGATCTAATACTTACAGGGATTGCCTTTGCTTCCCGTCCATCCGACCTCTTCTTCTCACCAGGACGCGGCTTCTTGGAGTACGCTGAAGATCCCGCCGGGGGAAGACTCAGCATCAGATAGACTGCCTGGATAGCAGCAACCACAGGGAGACCAGTCTGCAGAGTCGAAACGGGATCGGCCACCAGGGCATCAAAACGCCAGTAGAACAGGCCAGCAAGCAACAAGTGATGGGCAACTGATGCAGGCATGGCGATGGGAGAGTCGACGAGGGGAATGGCGGGCACGGCGGCAGCGGGCCCGCTCTTTGCAAGAGTCGTCGACATAGTGATAGGGTCGATAAGAGGCATTGGCGGGATTGTAAAGGAGTGTCTTGAGCAATTGCTCGTGCTTGTCTTGCTGTCGCGATCACCAAGAGGGTGGTTTAGCTTGATTAGACTTGACAGCTGTAAACGGGTCCGCAAAATGTCACGTTTCTAGTCACATGATTGATTAGAGCTCCGTGATAATCGGCTCCGAAGTCGTTCTGCTCCGTGCCGTTGCCCTCCGTTCAAGACAGGCTCAATAATCAACCGACGGTGTCACTACTTTTGGACAAAATACCTCGAAGGAAACCATACTATGTGTCATTGTCGCAGGAGTGATTACTGAGACTGAAGAGCGAAAGTATCGCAGTGCCTTGAGTTTGTCGGGATCGGCGAGGTTCACGGCAGTCATATCATGGCGCTGATCTCATGTAAACAATCTGAGCTGTCAAATCTAGACCTGCCATGCAGTCTAGAACGTGACCAGAAGAGACGAGGCAGCCGCAGGGAATGATTTTGGGGTATATCGGAGAAGATCGTGAATGGTCGGGATAGAATCATATCATGGCAAACCCTGATGATATTCGATATTTTAGCGACCGAGACTCATCGCCATTCCCCGGAAGAGTAGAAGGTCATTGCTCTTTCTGGATCCAGAATTCCTCCAAGGCAGTCATCATCATCAGTCGATAAAACGAGGTGTTGACGGGATAAACAGGGTGCATTGCAGGGCGAAGCCATTGACCAATCGCCAGCGTCGCCGGTCCCCGCCGACTAAAGCAGAATCGCACCACAACTGCCCTCGACGCCCTGGGAATCGTGCCACGCACCGCTGGGACGTTCAGCTGACTGATGGTATAGACCGTCTCTGATTGGCCAGACGTCAAAACACCCTTTAATTCCCCAGGATTCGGGTCTCTGCAGTGGCATGATAGTCCCCATCTAAGCCAGATGGAATCTGACCACAATGGAGTATCCGACGCATTGGGCGCTGGGAGCTCGCCGTTTGAAGGAATCCTTCCTTGGATTTGGCTAAATTTGTGATGTTGGTTAAAAACGATCAACATGTTGGTTCTGTATAAGAGGATGCCTTCTACCGTCCCAAATAGCCTCTTCTCTCTCATCACCATCAACAGCATCAACAAAGCAATACAAACAACAACCTCTCCACTCAACCCAAATTTCCACTCAGTTCGATTCTTTGAGTCTTCGACTTATATCGATTCATCTAAACTCAACTCAACCACTCACTTATAAAAAAAAAACACCCTCCACCACTCAATCAATATGTCTCCCATCGTTGTCCGATCTGCCGCTCGCGCTGTCCAGCGCCGCCAGTTCTCTCTCCTCACTGCTATGAGAAATGCCGGCCGGGCCATGGAAGCTCATCCCTTTGAGCGAATTCCCATCACCCAGAAGCCTGCTAAGCCCGACTACGCCAAGATGATGAAGCGAGTTGGCAGCCAGGCTCTCTTGTAAGTTGCCAATTGCATCTAGTTCTCGATGAGCATATACTAACTCCTATCTCAGCTTCTTCCCTGGCTTCGCTGTAATCCTTGGCTGGCCCATGGCTGCCCAGTATGCCTTTGATGGTAGACTGTAAAGGATAAACGGGCAACATTTACCGATCTTTGGGATCAACTTCGAACGAGCAAGACTCGAAAGGGCCATTACTCCATAACAACATGGACGCATGAATACTTGGATACTGGGACCGATTGTGACAATGCACAGTCACTTGTATATAGCATTGAAAGGCGTTGAGGTGCATTGGTTATGGAACGGGACGATGCTTAAAGCATCCAAACTACGACTACATATGATACATTTCTAGACTATATAATTCCATATGTTCAACAACTATAAATCCTTATTCTTTTGTGATTACTTCATTCATTCATCCGTTCGTCAGCACAAACATTTTATTGACATCAAACGACACCCACCCCCGCTTAACACGCTGTCATATTGCATCAATTGCACCACTCGCTTCGCGTATGCACAAGGGACTCAGATCGATTTCCGAGAGCACTTTATCGGACATGTGAAACAACTCCTTGTTAATATCTCACTGACCACCTAGATACGCCTGATTATATCCAGAATGGTACGACTCAACCGATTTGTATCCCGACCGCTTTTGGACTTTCTTTCCACCTGTCAATCTCCCCAGGACAAAGGCAGCAACTACAAGAACAGACCCGCCAACACCGATTCCAATAACAACACCCTTCTGCCATTTGCTCTCTTCTCCTATTCTCGCTAACTCATGCTGCGTCTCGAGATATGGCACCACATTGTTGTCCATGACTATGAAATGTTGAGACTTGTCCATCCATGGGTTGCCGTGAACTCGAGCCTGACCCTCGTAGGGCCTCTCAGGCTGCGAAACTGCCCAAATGTTCATGAGATTACTGGCGGCAGCTTTGACCTGCTCAGTGCCGATGTCGTCGTGATCCTTGTTGGGAAAGTCGTTGGCAAGGTCCTTGAACCTGAACGTGTAAGATTTCTCATTGTTCTTGAATTCTGCCCATACATGTCAGTGATACGTATAAGAGTATGCATATGTTTCTGCACTTACTCTTGCTCCACGCCAAACTGGCTGAGTTACTCGGCCGATCCGTGTCTCTTACAAAGTGCCACTCAATTAGAGTCGGGTACTTGTCGTCCGTTCCCTTCCAACTTATCGTATACTCCTGGTCCCAGAGAACCATGGCAGGGTTTCTGCCATCGTTATTGTTCGAATGTGGCCAGGTGTGCTCAGGATATGAACAGCCCTTTGAAGTATCTTCCTTGATGGTAGAGCACCACACGAACGATGTGACACAGATAGCATTGTCTTGCTGGCAGAGCCATCGGTCTTTGGCAGGTTCGAAAGCACTGGCGTAGTGTATTATAGCCAACGCTACGGTGATAAGAGACCTGTTTATCATCATGAGTTTATAGTATTGGTCGTGGGTGGTAAGGTTATCGAACAATCGCCCGAGTCGAGTTCAAATGATAGTAGTTCTAGACTTCACGAAGCGCAACACCCAATCTATAAAACAAATACCAAGTCCAAACAAATAAACAAACGAAACCACCGAGGTCGGTATAGCGTATATTGACGTTCTCGGTGCCGTAAGTAGCTTCACAAGCACCACCATCGTCTTGACTCACTGATCCTAGCACTCATGTCTGTTTGCGGATAATTACCTGGACATAGATAATTTTGTATTCTGGCACTAAACTTGTACTAAACGGGAGAGTTTGATATTCTAATCGGCAGGTTTTGAGGGTCTTGTGAGTGTACTAGCTTTCCTAACGATACGCATGCTGGAAGCATCAATGTGCCAGTAGTTACTATCTTCAACATATGCAAGGTCAATGCCACACACCCACAAATACGTGACTTGAGAGTAAACACGTCGTTCATTATTAAACATGAGCTGTTCTAGCATGAAGTAAAGAAACCAGTATAGTACGAAGCCGCTCCGGTTTTAATCACGTCTAATGATTGATAACGTCAAAAAATGATGAATTTGTGTCGAATAGATCCCTCCATTAACTCCCTTATGATAGTATTTAACATGCCAATAACGCCAGTTCTAAGCTCGTAAAGATCCATTGAGGTAACCCTGTGTCTATATACCCACCACCGCCATCCTTACAACCTCCTAAATCAATTCTCCATCGCCATCCTCAACGAGGTCGTCATCCTCTTCCCAATCAACCTGGGCCGCCATCTCCTCTGCTCTCCGCTGAACCTCAGCTAGACCTGATAACTCTGCCACATATTCCTTCTCTTGCAAGGCCTTCTTAACAAATCCCCAACCGTCGCTGCGGTATGTATCAAGGATCTTAGGACTACATGCGCTACAGCAGTCATAAGATTGGCCCCGAATAACAAGGTTCTGGAACGTCGAAACATAACCTCTGATTTGATGAGGAACCAGACCCAGGGCGTGGTCAGGAGGATCTCTCTCTGGAACCACTCCAGCAGTTGGTTGCGGTGCTGGCGCATCTTTGCCTAGGGGGTGTTGCAACAAACTTGTCAGAAGCTCAACAAGGAGAGCAGAAGCAATCGCAGCAACTCCGGGACGAGTGACAGTACATTGCTGGTCAAGAGTCTGATCCTTTTGCGACTAAACGAGAATTAGATACGAACGTGATATGAACGTAATATGAACGAGGTGTGCACTTACATCTGCTGGGGCAACTACATCATTGCAGAAATAGCAACCAAGTGGTGTCTGTCCTTCAACATTGTTTTCAGAGCCATGTCGCATAACAACATACGAGTCAAAGCCCAGCGCGGCATTCATGACAATCTTGCCTGCCGCCTTGCCCATAACAGTTGGTAACCAGCGCGACTCTCTCGAGTCCATAAGTAAGAAAATAGCGTCGTGTTCGTTTATGAGTTTTTCCAACTTTTCGTAGTCGGCCCTTGTCTTCGCCTCATCTGTGAAAGGATGACCGAGCATGGGAACGGATAGTGCATGTCCCTCACTGTCGACGCCAGGGTAAATTTCTTTCAGTGCTTCAGCTGCTCGTGGAGCTTTTGGCTTCCCTCCTTCAAGGCAGTCGTTGAAGGCAAATAGTGGTTGTCTGACAGGGTTGGAAAATGATACTCGTCCATAATCCACGAATGTAATCTTCCTAACACCCCAACCCATGAGGTTTCTCGACACATAGCTCCCCAATGTACCAGCGCCAAGAAGCAAACACTTCGTGTTCTTTATGGTGTCCAAGTCGAGATTCGGGGCGATTCTCCATTTCATGAGTTTCAGATTCAGATCGACGGAGCTGTCGGCCAATCGTGCAGGATCCATGTACTCGCCCAGATTTACTTGCTGCGCCTGGAGTTTGCCGTTACTCGACCGAGCCCAGCCAGTAACTTTGGGCATTTCGGTGATTTCCAAGTTCTCAACTGGATCCATCTCGATTGGGAGGATAACACTGCGTGCTTCGTGCCTCTTCGCCCAGGTATCACGGTAGCAAATAACCTTGACCTTTGTCAATCGAAATCGCTGTCGGATAAGGACTAAGAAGTTCCGAAGTGGCCATCCAGGGCCCTCCGGGTATGTTGAAGGGTCAACGAATGAGACAAAACGGTCCTCCTCGGCCACCTGGTCAAAGAATCCATTCTCAAATTCACGCAACGAACCAACTTCCCATCGAAAGGGAAGCCCCTGAGAAGCTTCGGTATCCTCGGTATCAAGTTCTTCTCCACGCACCTTCTTTACCAGGAAGAAACCACGCTCTCGAGCATCAACGCTGTATCTCCAGGTCCCGACCCTGTCAACAAGGGCTGTGCTTTCCTGGGCGTTCAGATGTTCCGCTGGACCGGACCGCTTCCATGAGGGGTCGGAGTGCAAAGCGGGATAAGCAAACCAGTATGTGAACTTATACTTCTTAAGATCGGCATATGATAGTATAATAAATGATGAGAGGAGGGAAGGAACAGAGTAGATACTACCATCTTTGATCGCATCCCATACCTGAACGTGTCAGTGTTGATCCACCCTTGATAGAAATCACAAATACCTGTCGACCAGCAGTTCTTAGCATGGCAGCCTTATCTGTGTTTTTGAAATCCTCAAGCGTGTTTACGTTCCTAATAATACCCTCTGCTCTCATTGTCCCAAGAGGTGGGCTAGGCGCATTAGTTCTGGTATGGTCAGAGCAGAAATGCAAAAACCAAATAATAGACCTACTTGCTGCTGGTGAGAGCATTTCCTAATATCTGCATACGAACGCTGGCCTCGGGTTCTTCCAAACGTGATTCATAGAGACCAAGAACGCTTCGCGCCGAGTCGTCGAGCTTGTCATGGTCAAGCTTTGAGCCAAAAAGCGCCGAGTAGAAAGGCAGCTCAATCTCTGAGGTGAACGGGGCGAACTGCAACGGCGCCGCCATTTTGACGAAGATCTCGTCTATTGAAGTTTAATGTCTGGTTGTTGTTGTTGTTGTTGTGATGCTGACAAAGTCAAAGTAGGCGATGTATGTATTTACAGAGCGGCTGTAAGGTAGGGCTGAGGCGGGGTCCGAGGGAGTTGGCAAGGTTTAATACTCCTGCGAAGACAAAGACTCAGAGTCGATGACTGACATTAATCAGCAGGAGAAGAGTATAGACTGGGAGAGTGAGTCGTGAGGCTACGGGCACTTTGGCGGCTGACACGGGTGAGGCTGTCACTTGATGACCTGGTCACTCATCACAAGACAACGGATGATGTAGTGGTTATCGATCAAAGAAACAGGCAGGTGCCGTCCCAGCTGGGAGCAGCAAGCCAGGCAGTTACCCGCCCCACGGCGGGGTACAGAGACAGCCTAACGTAACTTATCAGTTGCTCTTTCCGACCTTATCGGCGGGAGCGGGCAGATCGGGCAGGTGCGACCCGCCCCACGTTCTAGGGTTTGTTACAGGGTAGTCGATATCATTAAGTTATACACGATAGTTGAAGCATATATGTATAACTTGGACAGTAAACTCCGTGGTAATAATGCCAAGCCGGGGTCTGTAATTCTTGAGTTAATGTTTTCGTAGTTGCGTGGTTAACTATTTGATCTACTATTTTGTGCAGCATGGATTACTTGGGTAATTGAACGTCAAACACAGATACAGTTACACAAAACCCCGTTCCTTGTTCAAGCACCAAAATAAACAGAGGAAGGAGATGTTTACAGCAAAGACCTAGGAAAAACAGAATCGAAATTTAGTTCTCGTTCTTCAACGCTCAATAAACAAAGGGCCTCTACGGCTCATTTACCATCACCCTAGATACAAATGACACGTTCTTCAACCATAGAGCTGGTAAATCAGGGGTTCATCAAGCCTTGGGGTACACCCATTCGCATTTATTTCCACTGTCCTTTCAAAGAATGTGGCACTCTCCCTAAGGAAGCCATCTCATTAACCGGAGATTTGTGTCTAAAACACACTCGGAAACTTCCCTCGTCGGTAAAGCTGGAATGGAAGCTTTGACCTACCTAGCTCATAGCACGATGCAGTAATATATCATCTGTCTCGCTTGATCGCGATCGTGCATGATGAAGTCGTAAGATGGAGAAACAGACAAATCAACTCGGTAGCCGCTCTCGAATCAACCTCTGCGCTGTGACACTTTTCGAAATATTCCGTTGACCTTCTAGAACGGCCAACGGTAGCCCCCACAATCTGAGACGCGCTTAGATGGATAGTCGCTATACGCGTTTAATGACATGTAAAAATCCCAACTCCGGGATACGTCAACCAGTTCTGTTCTCACTTTTTACTTGCAAAATTCAAAACAGCTTATAATACCAAACCTTAAAATGCTCATTGGTGTCTGCGGCAGTAAGAAAATCTCATAACAACCATGCATATCAGCTCATTGGCTCACTATTCTCAGGTATCTGCTCCGGCAAAAAGACGGTAGCCCAATATCTGGTTGAGCACCATGGCTTCAAACACCTTCACCTTCAGCCACCATCGCTGCCAGCGTCTTTCAATTCCTCTCTAGACACAGAATTCGCTTCTTCCGAGGATCACGGCACGGAAGCGCCGCCCCAGTCCCAATCAACCGGCACCACGGAATTCAAAGACGCCCTGTCCTCAACTGCGCTCACCACAAAGAATGGTAACCAGTCTTCCTCTGAAACCACATTGACCCTCCGGGATGGCCCGCAGCATGTCTTCTCCACGGCGGAGGAGCTGCTTGACTTCGTGACGAAGCGATGGCGCAGCCGGTTTGTGACTACCGACATTCCCACAGAGGCAGTTCTTGATGTCTTCCTCCGCCGACCTTTTTTCTTGCTTATCTCTGTCGACGCACCATTGACGGTCCGTTGGCGCCGGTTCCAGAACCGAGCAAGAGAAAGGCATGCGGGAGAGTCTGACATGAGTCTGGAAGACTTTGTTACAGAGAGTGACACTCACCTGTACGATGCTCAGAAGGGCTTGTCTCCTCTTATCTCGCGTGCAGTGGTGAGACTTCTCAACACATCGTCATCCCTAGCTCACCTCTACGCAACCCTTGGAAAGCTAGATATCCCGAATCCCGATCGTCTACGCCCGGGTTGGGATACCTACTTCATGGAGTTGGCATCTCTGGCTTCGCTACGGTCCAACTGTATGAAGCGTAGGGTCGGATGTGTGCTCGTTGGCAAAGAGCGCAGAGTTATCAGCACTGGCTACAACGGAACTCCAAGGGGATTGCAAAATTGTACCGAAGGAGGCTGTCCCAGGTGCAACGATGGCAGCAGCTCAGGCGTGGGTTTATCGACCTGTCTGTGCATCCACGCCGAAGAGAACGCCCTTTTGGAGGCGGGACGAGAGAGAATACGCGAAGGGTCTATCCTCTACTGCGATACGTGCCCCTGCCTTACGTGCAGCATCAAGATTTGCCAGGTGGGCATCAGCGAGGTTGTCTACGCTCACACGTACAGCATGGACGGTGACACAGCCCGGGTGTTTAGGGAGGCAGGCGTGAAGCTGAGACAGTTCATACCAGTGAGTACATGAACCCCCTCTTTCAAGTCCAGATCTGGATGAGATATTATCGTTCACTAGTGCTTTGAGAGCTTTGATACTGATTCAAATCTAGCCCCCAAATGGCCTGATTCACCTCGAGAAGATGGAACTCTACTAAATCACCGGTATCTCGGCCGTCTCACTTTCTTTCCCTGCCATGCCTTTGCGGGGAACCCTGAAGAGATAGCCTGGGTTTTGCCCAGGGTTGAGGCTTGGTGAAGCTGAAGATGAAGCTGGAGATACTTGAAAGGGAGACAACACCAAACGGCTCGTTGGAGATCCCCCACTGCAATTGGCATGCAAAATATCGCTCATCTCGATCCTCCCTTGACAGGAGGTTTTTGTTTTGTTTTGAAACCTCACTTGGGGGTTGGAGTTGACGTTCAAGTTACCCCTCGCTGTCCTCCCTTGCGGATGTGGTGTTCAATTGTCCAATCAAACACCTTTTTACCTTGCTGATGCAGTGTCTGTTCTGTGCCGAGTCCACTTGAAGCATTTTCACGCCGATAGCTCGCATCCCAAGCAAGAAGGCGGCCCGTTGAGATGCATTTGCATTCGCATCCGCATTTGCATTGCCAGCGTGGCCAGTTATTGAGGCCAGCAGGTTTCTGATTTTGGTTCTGGTTCTGGTTCTGGTTCCCTAATGACGGCGACAGCGACGGCGAACCGTGGAAAAATAGAGTAGTCAAGAGTCCACTTGACTGACACTTGACAGCAGCACTGACCAGACGAGAAACGAAGCCACTTTGCGTCATGGGTGTTTGTGCGTCGATTGTTTGGGAAAACGGTGCGCTTGGGTTGCAGGACGGTTTTGTTCTCGACGGTCTCTTATGCAAGTACGGCACATAAATACATTCAACACTTGCATCGTCCTCATCCGAGCGCCTAATCTTAAGTACAATTACACGGCCAAATTGTGCATCGCGCAAGCCGTAGCTAATTTCTAGGTCGGTTTCGTCGCGCTTCATCACCATGGAAAACCTCCATCGCAACAACAGGACAACGGCCGCTATATGCAGAAAGCAATCTGTGAATAGGGGCTCTGGAGTTGCAAGACGCAGGTGAAGCTCAAAAGTGTCCAGTGTCTGAAGCTGGTGCTGAAGCCTGCCTGGAAAGAGGTAGACCGCTGCAGCCACAGGGCCACAGGGCCACTTACACGGCCCTTATAATATGAATTGCATAGGGGTTCTTTTCTTACAGATACAGAGCCGCAGACTTGTGCGGTGTGCTTCAGCAGGCTACTAGCTGCAGCGCATGTTCCATAAAATATGCAGCCAGCTTCCGGCGGTCAACAAATTTGGCGCTCAAATGTTGTGCACTGGAGTTAGCCAGTGCATCCCCTGTCTAGTGCAAGGTGATGCGAGCGCGGGGGACGCATGTGCTTTTTTTGATCGGGTTGTTGATGGCAGATCGTGAATGATGAAGGGGCTATTATCATGTACATAAGTGTCAGTGTAAGTGCCAGTGCAAGTGTTAGTGAACATGACGATCAGTGTCAGTCTTCAAATGGGACCTAGACATTAGATCGAGAAAGCACGGAGCAGCACCAAGAGTGTGTAAGTAGTGAATTACGGGCGTTGATTGGTGGCCGGTTAGATCAAACCATCAAAAAGTACGATACGGATAATACTACTATGACCTTTTGGACTTGGGCCCCGGCGCTCACGAGCAGGGCTTTTGGTCCTCTTCTCGTCCGCACGCAGACCAACAACTCACGATTTGCAAACGCACAGAATTACGGATACAAGTGTAAGGTATTGTTTAGCGTCTGGTCTCTCGCATGCAGACTGCAGTGGAGAGAGCCACCCCCGGACTCCCTCACAAGAAGCGAAATTGCACGAGCCATTTGGCATAAAGAGCACAATTAAAGCTCAAATTGCCACCGTCAGCTGTGGAGAGTGCACAAGATGGATAGGGGAAGCTCGCCGTTTTGTTTGTTTTGATTGAGCTTGGAGCCTGGACGAGATTTGCTGCGCGTCATGGGATGGGAGGGCCCGGCGTATCGGGAATGGGAAGGGCATGCCTGATCCCATGGGGCGGGATGATGCTGTTTGCTTGCTCCTGGGCGTGTGAGCTGGCCTGGCCTGGCCTGGCCTGGCGCCTGGTATAGCCAGGGCATAGTTATCCAATATCTAGATGGTCTGGTTCATAGTGGAGGGAGTGACCTGGAGACGAGGGCCACTGAGCGGCTGTCTTGTAAGAATGCGAGACAGATAAATACTCCTCCACTGTACAGCTGTACTGGAATTGAAGAATTTGCTGGTCTTTGCGGATACCTAACCAGGCTGACCTTGCCCTGTCTTTCTTGTACACGCTGTACATTGTACAACACAGCTCACTCGAGGCTGTACGAGGCGAGCGACGGGACCCGGGATGAAGCATGCCCATTAGACGGCGACGATCATGACGCTGAATGGTCTGAAGCAGACGGGAGCCAGCGAACGGGTGGGCATCAAGACACGGCCCCATCTCCTTATCTCTATCCCTATCCCGATCCCTAACTATCCCCAGCCCCAAGGCAAGCCTCAGCGTATCTTGCTTCGACTGCCAGCACCCTAACGAACCCTCGACCTGCAAGCTACCATCTGCGACCTGCGACCTGCGCGGCTCCAGCGTCCAAGTTGATACTATACTAGAACCATCTGCGACCTCATTGCTGACCAGCAGAAGCGCTCGACCTTCTTCTGGTCTATCTAAAATAAACCTCATGTCATTTCACTTCAATCTTGTCCCATCTCGTCCGAACTCCATGCCATTATATAGCTGATCTACAGTATAACGGCGTCAGGCCAAGCATTTGTGGAAACCCACACCAACTGCCAGAAAACCCCTGACTGCTAAGAAAACCTAGAAAGTCCCTGGGCATGGAGGCTTGTGATGGCTTGGGGAGAGAGTCCTGAAAGGCGGGAGTGCCCCTGAGCACTGGCGCTGTAATGCGCCCAGTGGAGTATTGACGAACCAGGGCGTTGGGCGTTCCCGACTTACACGTCTGTCAATACCTGAGACGATTTTCCACACGTCTTTGTTGTTGTTGTTGTTATTATTGTTGTAAGCTCTACCCATGATACTGTGAACATATTGGAAGGCCTTATGGAGCGAGCATGACAAAACAGTCCTTCAACACTAGATTGAACGGTAGTTCCTTCTGTCGACGTACTCTTTGTTACAGCATAAGATGTGATGGTCTAAGTTTGAGGTCGGCTTCAGGAACCACTTCAAGCCATCCATGGACATCATGGAAACTCACTTACAAAGAGTCCTAGCGCAGCGCAGCGCATGCACCTGAAAATATCCGTCATAAACAACGTGCTTTTCCCTGACGATCGATGATCGTCGTTCTTTAGAGTACCACAATACGTAGCTCGTTGTCGTAACTAACAAGCTACCTATGACGACGAGGAAGTGTCGAGTAGAGTAGACAGAGACAGTAAAGAAGCTCTACACACGACGAACGGAATGTGATAGTCTCGATGAATGTGCCATCATCGATGAGACGAAGAGATCAGAGCTACAGGCTACAAACTACAAACAGGGAGGCTTAAGATGGCTGATGGGCATGGCACATTGTAGACGGCACATGAGCGGGGACCAGCTCCCGGCGCCATCCTTGAAGGAAGCCTCCTCCAGCTTTGACTTACAAGGGCTGAAGGGGTTCTGCAGGGTGTGTGAGTGTGGTGAGTGTGTGTATGTGGATATCTGAATGTACCTATGTTGTTGCACCCCTGTTCTTGTTTGGAAGAAAACGCGTCTTGTCGTGTAACGCTAGTCCTGTTTTGGGAAACGTGTAAACAAATGCGTCACTTGTCGCGCGCCTCTGACCCAACTTTGTTGTTTTCTGCCTTTGTAAGATGACGAAGAGTTTTTGGAAATTGTAGAGACACGAACTATTTTCTTGCCTCCCATGTACGCGCGTTTGCCCCTTTTGTGTAGTGACTGTTTTGTTCATTATTGCAATCCTTTGATCGATCTCGTTATTGATCTATTGATACGACAATCGAAGGAGGCATTTTGGCATTTTGGCGCACTATCTAAGTGTTTTTACGGGGCGTGCATGCGAGGCACCAGCCTAAAGATTCGCCAGCTGCCAGTGGAGGCTAGGTCAACACGCGCCATCCTTGGGCACCTGGCTCCCTATCACATCCCCTCATCAAGCCCCGGGCCCCAACAGGACCCTCTCTTCCAACCAGTCTACACACTATCCTTCTCGCGCCCTTCCCTCCCATCCTATTATCTATCTTATTCTACCTTTTATCCCATCTCACACCCTCTGGGTCTTTCAAGGCAAGCTCAGTTCTGTAACCAAGTTTCCCAGATAGAGACACCAGAGACGAGCGCATAGCAGCCCGACTTGTCATTACCACTCGTTGTCCTTTCGACCTGATTATCTGAGTCACCAGACCCCGTTGAAGGATCCACGTTGATGCCCTGAGAAGGGTTCTCTGGTTTCAACCGCAGCCACACGAGGGTTCTTTTGCTGCAACTACAGCTGCCCGGAGAGTCAAGTACTAACTATCGCGTTGCGCTACAAAGGTTAGAACCACAAAACAAAGACAAAACGGGACGGCACACACAACAGAACAGAACCAAAAAAGACAAGACAAGAGACTAGACGAGAGCGACGATTTACTTTTTAGTCTTTACGGCCTCTTTTTTCTTTAGTTTGTGTCAGGATAGCCCATGCCCAATTTCCACGCCCACACCCAAAAACGCCATGGTCCAACTGCCACACACTAACCCTCTTGTCTCCGTCTCTTAACCCGCCCACCCCCAAACCCATCTTGGACGAAACACGACACCGCTGCAGCACACCTCAACCAACTACTCTTACAACTGCCTAGTAGTTCCAACTTCCACCAACCTGCTTTTTCTACTCAACCTCATTTTCTCTCCGGAAAGCTTTCTATTTACTTACTCTATCACCTCGATTCGGCATCATCGGTCCATCTCTTATTTGGCTGCCTTGTCGACCCCATCAGTACCCGGGACTTATAACTGCAGCCTGCTCCCGCCGCGCTTCTGCCTACCTCACTCTAGCGTCTGATTTACCTTTAGTTGTTGAGTCATGATATGACCTTCGACATCCGAGTGAGACTGGCATAGCTTTTGCGATTTGTAGGGTATCGCGACGAGTTGCTTCTCTCACGTATTGCATTTCACACCATCGTGACACAGCATCATTACGTCGCCATTCACGTTTGGCTCACCAACGGGCCTCAGCTCTAATTCGCCGTACTGCACTCTTCGAACTTCTTCATACTGCAACAGCAGCAAGCATCAGTTAGGCCTGGCTTGTTTTACTGCTCACATCGACCGGCCTTATCTTATTACCTGTTCGCGACATATCTGAGCGCGTACTGTTTCTTAACCCCACGATGTCATTCTCGAACAGCAGCGGTGGCACACTCGCCTTACCATCGCCGACACACGCTCACCATATCGACGTCACCTCGGCAGTTCGCACACTGCGGCGATCTATCTCGCGATCTCCCTCGAAGTTCTTGACGCGTTCCAACTCCCCGAACTCGCTGAGTCCCGAGAGCCCCCACCAAACCTCACCGCAATCGCCCTGCCGACGATTTGGCGCAACGCCACAGAATCAACAACCTTTACCGTGCCATACTCGATCAGCACCTCCTCACGCCTACGGTGCGCCATCATCCGCCTTTACTCCGTTCCGCCCTAGCGTTAGACTTTCATTGCGATCCGCCAAAGCAGCGAAGACATCGCCATCGAGACCGCTGACGCGCGCCCGCGTATCTCCAAAGAGCCCCTTGAAGAGAGCTCTCATCACTGCCCCTGACAGCGGCAACTCTCTACCTGCGGCCCCCGCGCCCTCAGTTATCGATATCTCAGGGCAGGAGAACAACGCGCTGGGTGCCACGAGTCCTATCACTACTAGCCCAGAGAAGCGACACAGTCTCCCGCTTGACGTCTCTGGATCTGCACAAATAGCTTTCCTCAAGTCAATAGAGACCAATAGCGACAACTCGATGATTCCCAACAACGGGTCGCTAAAGCGCAGCGATGCGACTATGAATCTGGACCAACCGAGCCAGGGAAGCCCGGTGGCTAAGCGACGGAGCTTGCATGGAATTTCGGCACTGGGCCAGAATGAGGACCAAAACATATTTGGCTCAAATACGACATCTTCGCAGAGTTTCTACATTCATGAGGACTCATCTACTGAATATGAGATTGCGGGCTCCAGCGGGTCACCATTTCGGGACCCGCTCCCCTCCCCCACCCCGACAACCACGTCAACGTCGGCGAACGTTCCTAAGAGATCGTCATCCTTGAGGAAGTCCACTTTGCAACAAAGATATGGGGAGAGGGGATCTTGGGGAAGACGAACCGGCGAGCGACAGCTAGCTCAGTTCAGCGCCGAATACTCACCTGTCCGAAGCCGACCACGCCTTTCCATGGACCAGTTCGTCCCTCCTCCTGCGCCCCAGGAGAGTCCCTTTACTACTAGCACTTCTACCGTACCTACTGTCTCTACTACTCCGACCTCGAAACCACCACCTACTAATCTCTTCGGCGACAAGGGCCATCAGCCACACCCTTTGTCAAAGACATTGACGACATCGTCTTCAGGGAACAGTCTACATGAGGAGACACCTATCTATGCCCCGGTGGCCAGGATGCCAGATCGCCCTAGACAACACCTATTCTCACGATCTCTACCTCTCAACGCCACAAGGCCAACTCGTCCAAATGATGTAACCAGGACGATGGCGACGCCCAGCAACGCACAGTTGTGGGTGGGCGCTTTCAACTCAACTGGATTGATTTCCAAGGTGAACCGAAATCCAGAAGAGGAGGCTAACAAGAAGATGGCACCTCCTGATACACCATGTAAAAAACACTCAAACCCGTTCGCTACCTTCCCTCCACCTGCTGGAAGCGCGATGAAGAAGAGGGGTAACAACCGAAATTCTTTTGGCGGTAACCCTTCAACCCCCTTTGGCAACAGCACTCAGAGCTTCGGAAGAGCTGGTAAGGGAATGTCGATTTTCCAGCGTGGCAGTGCTTCTAGAAGTGCACGCCGCGGCAGCGTCCTTAGCTTAGATGGCGACGAGCATACGCTCTTTGATAACATTATCGACTTTTCGACGCCCATGGAGGGCGATGCTCCTCCAACTCCGACTAAGAACAGCCTGACTCCTAGCCTTAGCAAGGTTAGCGAGCACTCGTTCGAGAGTCCCCAAAACAACCACAGCCCAACCGCCAACCGAACATTACATGCTCCTACACCGGTTCTGGGCAGCTCCATACCCCGATCAGCAACTTGTAAGTCGGACATAGCAGCACCAGGCGCTTCAACTGGATCAGTCGACGATATGAATCGACTCATCGATGTTGGGCGTTTGTACTCCCCATATTCTCACAGCCCTCTATCTTCATTCGGCCACTCCAGAGCTCGAAGAGGATTACACTCCCCTTCTCCATTAAGCACCGTTTCTTTACGTCAATCTCTAAGCTCTCCTAATGAAACATTTACTAAAACAAAACTTTCTGATTCAGCGAGTCCTCTTGATGGACGACGAACACCGCAAACACCCCGGGAGAGTCTACTCCCTTTGGACACTAGCCGACTATCAATCTCACAGGCTGGCGATTCCTTTTCCGACAACATGCCACCTCCTTCCACACCAACAGCGGGACGAGACTTGCGATCATCTACCAGTATCCTTGTCACTCCCGTGAATGTTCGCACTAACAATCTTGACATTGACGCAAGCTTGTCCTCTCGATTCGAGAAGGTTGAGCAGATTGGCATGGGCGAGTTCTCCACGGTCTATCGCGTAACTCAGGCAGACAGGCCAATGTCATTTGACGAACTTATTGCGACCCCCGCCGACCATTCGAACAGTCCTGCGAAGGGCAGGGTTTATGCTGTGAAGAAGAGCAAGCAGCCCTTTCAGGGACCTAGAGACCGGGACACCAAGGTTCGAGAGGCTCAGATCCTCCAGTCCTTGAGCCACTCCGAACACGTGGTACAGTACTTTGACCACTGGGAGCACAACTATCATTTGTACATTCAGACAGAGTACTGCGAAGAGGGTACTCTCGACAGATTCCTGGGCCATGTCGGGCGGGGCGGGCGATTGGATGACTTCCGCATCTTCAAGATCCTCCAGGATCTTTGCTTGGTAAGTTGTTCCTGTTATATCTGCATTTTCTCATAACTGACTTGGTTGTAGGGACTGAAGGACATTCACGATGCCGGTTTCATGCATTTGGACCTCAAGCCAGCCAACATTCTCGTCACTTTCGAAGGTGTTCTCAAGATTGCCGACTTCGGTCTTGCTCAGTCATGCTCATCCGCTGAAGGCGTGGATGTTGAGGGTGATCGCGAGTACATGGCCCCCGAGATGCTCAAGGGCAAATCCTGCCAATCTGCCGATGTATTTTCTCTTGGCCTCATCATCCTTGAAACCGCAGCCAATGTTGTCCTTCCCGATAACGGTCCCACCTGGATTGCCCTTCGCTCTGGAGATCTTTCCGAGGTGCCCAGTCTCACCTGGAACCCCTCAATTGAGGTTCAGCGAGATGCTACCGGTAACCCAACCGAGGGAATGCACAGCGACGATTTCACAAGCGGCAAGACCCATGACCCAAGCAACTTGTTTGGCTCATTGAAGCGATCGGAACTACAGCAGCCTCCCGAGTTCATGGTTAACCCTGTGCACAACAGCTCCCTCGATTCTATTGTGCGATGGATGACGGCACAAGAACCTAGCGACCGTCCATCTGTGCACCAGGTCCTTCAAATAGAGGGTATGCAGTGGGTGGCTCATCAGCGCGCCGCACCAGCAACTGTCTACGAAGGAAACTGGGGACCTGACGATGTCGAGGCTGACATGTTTCCTGTTTCCATCGTTGAGGGTGATAGCGACACCGAGATGACTGACGTATGAAGAGAGATACCCGATTGCATTTGACTCTGGATATATCTGGAGCTCTGCGGGTCAGGAGCTTTTTGCTGTGAAGCTGTATGTCAGGTCAGCATTGGAGATACTGACTCTGACTGGCAACACGGAACGGCGAGGAGGAATTTTGGGGGTTGATGCCATCTGCATCAATTGCTGCTATGACACGACACGACATGAATACCACGACGAATGGAAGCAAAAGCGGGAGTATTGTTCGCATGGCGTTTTATGACTTGTCATTCAACATTCGGACTGAAACCCACTGCTTTCAGACACAACACATCACTACGAAACCACTTTTCCTTTGTTTATCTATCAAATTTCCTATGTACGCCACCCAGGAGCGAGAGCACATGCGAAGAATGTGCGTCTCCCAGAAGGGTGGCTTGAATATTTTGCGTCTCAACAGCGAGATTGCGTGTACGAAATACCCCAGAAGGCATTAGACATGCTGTGATTACAGCGCATATTGGGCGGGAGTAATAATCAAAAGTTTCAGCAAACCTCTGCAGGATTGAGCAGAGGGGAATTAGCATAGGACACAGCATATGGGAGAGCCAAAACAGACGGCTGTCTCCAAGAATTCATTGTATTGAGTCATTGGAAGGGCAAGATTTGCTACATGGGAGGTGGAATATTGTAAATTATAGTAATGGCTCTATGAGCACACAGGGGAAGGATACCCGAGATGCCCAATGCCAAAGAAAGGCTGAAGGGATCAAAAGGGCCGCTGGATGGACAGAGGAGGTTGATCTGATAGTTGCTGATGATTCTGACGACGAAATGGTATGAATATGATATGATCAATTCAAAAACAGAACAATCGACTGCTACTACTTATGTGACGTGGGTACATTGTACGTTGTAGTTACCTGTCGTTTAATAAGCCTATAATGTCACTGCACTTTATCAGTCTATCTATTCGTAGCATTGAATGTATCTGATAAAGCTGGAGATCTACATAATACATGCCAACGTTGACCAACACCCTATAAGAACTACCCTTTAAGGCGGGGTTTTCTCAGTTAAGCCAAAGGATTCGCGATGTAAGAGTGATAACTCACACCTCCACAACACAACTCCCCTCAACCCAGTCAGCATCACAACTATATGCTTACATCTATATTCACACTTGGACTCAGACTCAAATAGCGCAATGACGATTTCCACGCAGCTCCAAGGACAGGCCGAGTTGCCTTGCGTCGAGAGCACAAAGTCGTACTGGCACCACCAGCCCTCGGAGAAGCTTCTGGGTCACCGCACCACGGCAGAACTTCCTGCGACAACTGATGTTGTGGTCGTCGGCAGTGGTATCACGGGGACTTTTGCGGCGAGGGAGCTCGTCAAGGGGGGCTGTAAGAATGTAGTCCTCCTTGAAGCGAGAGAGGCGTGCTGGGGAGCAACAGGCAGGGTATGTTAAGCGTATGATGGTCTTTTGTTACAATGTTGCTGATTGTTTATCAGAATGGCGGTCATTGCCAGCCTCTCATATACGCTGCAAAAGCACCTGTGGCCCAATTCGAGCTGGATACCTTCAACTTTCTCGAGGAATTTGTATCCGAGCACAAGATTCCCTGTGACTGGGAGACGGTTGGGGGCGTCCATTGTATTCCGTCGCGGGAAATCCTCGAGATTATAGCTCAGCATCTAGAGCGTCTGGGAAAAGCCCACCCTGAACTGGCTGACAAGGTCAAGATCATCACGGATAAGGGAGAGCTGAAGAAGCTGCGCGTTCCAGGAACATCTGCCGCCATATACCAACCCAACGCTGCCAAGCTGTGGCCGTATAAGCTCGTCAGTTGGGTCCTTGAGCGCCTGCTGGAAGAAAATGACTCTTCTGTGTTCAACCTTCAGACAACGACGCCCGTGAACTCTCTTCAGCAAAAAGGCGATTCGTGGACCCTTCATACACATCGCGGCAAGATAGCAGCCAAGAAGGTTATCCTCGCAACTAACGCTTATACTTCACATCTTCTCCCTAAGTTATCGGGCTTCATCGTCCCCGTCCGCGGCCAGGTCGCTGCTCTCATCCCTTCGAGTGGCAGCTCACCACTCGAGCACAGTCATGTCTGGTGGACACCAGCCGGGGGTGACGATTATCTCGTTCAAAGACCTTCTGGAGAGCTTATTACCGGCGGAGAGAGACTAGGCTCATTTGATGGACAAGTTGGCCTCTCACGCGACGATATGATTGATCCAGTTGTCGCTCAGCGCCTGCGGGCCTCACTCCATGAAGTTATTAAGCTAAAAGCACCGGACGAAGCAGAGGATAGTACTCTTCAAGCTACATATGAATGGACGGGTATCATGGGCTACTCGAAAGATGGTTACCCTTGGGTTGGCCAGCTACCCGATGCTTTGGGCGGTGGAAATAATAGCCTCTGGGTTAGTGCTGGATATACAGGTCATGGCATGCCTGTAGCGGCGAGGTGTGGAATAGCGGTAGCGCAGGAGATATTGGGAGTCAGAGATTGTATAAAGCTGCCGGCTCAGTATCGCATCGATGGAGGTAGAGCCGATAGGGCTAAGAATATGAAGATTCCCTCGACGTTGTTGGAAGAGGTAATGATGGTTATTGGTGACGGGATCTGACATATGTCGCATTGCATAGGATTAGTTAAAACCCTGTGTTCATGATGAATGGATATGAAGCTATAGCATAGAGAGTAAACGAAAGGCGCCATTTTGTATTTGAATATGCCTCCTTTCCTTGAGGAGATTCATGCAAATCTGTTATTACAAGTATACACTCCTCCAATCTGCTCTTAGGAAAACCATCTCGGATATACCAGCAGCTCATGGCATGCACGTTTTACCGACTTATCGTGTTGTATAGATCTTCGCACACGTAACTAGTGAGTAACCATATGCGAAGCAATACATGAGTTTAGCATGCGCACCCGCCGCCGCCGCCGACCTACAGCTTGGCGCGCACCTCAAGGCCGTTGCTAACTTCGCGCTTAGCTCGCTCACGAAGCGTCTTCCGCAAAATCTTGCCTGACTGGAAATCACAGTATGTAAGCTTTGACCTTACTATATCACGGAGAAGATCATTTCACTTACAGGAACTTTGGGAATGGCATCAACAAAGACTAAGCCACCCCTGAGTTGCTTGTATTTGACAACACGACTCGCTAGCCAGTCAGTGATATCTTCTTTGGATGTGTCTTTTCCATTTGATGATTTAACGACATATGCACGTGGAAACTCCTCGCCGTCGATAGTGACCCCTATGACAGCGGCATCCGCGATATCTTCTCGCTCAAGCAGGAGTGACTCAAGCTCAGCTGGAGCAACTTGCATGCCCTTGACCTTGATCAGTTCCTTGACACGGTCCACGATGTGAAAGAGTGTTCCCTCTTTGTACTCTTCCACATATGCGACGTCCCCAGTTCGAAGCCATTGAGTGCCGTCTGAGTCGGTAACAAAGGCTTCGCGTGTTGCGATAGAATTGCGCCAGTAGCCACGCATTACTGTTGGGCCTGTGATCCATAGTTCTCCAGGAGTGTTCGCGGATGTTATTTCATCTCCTGTTTCGATATTGACTAGCCTAGCTCGAGAGTCAGGAGTCAATTCGCCGGCTGCAGAGCTAGGAGCTTTGCTAGGGTCCCACGACAGGGCGGTACAAGTCGCTTCAGTCATCCCCCAACCTTGCCGTACGACCGATTCACCCATTGGTATCATTCCGGCGATCTCACGTTGTGTATCCTTCGCTAGTGGAGCAGCGCCAGATGCAATCATGTCGATGCTGCTGAGGTCGGCACGACGTGCAAGCGGGTGTTTCGACATAAGAACAAGGATAGGAGGAACAGCCAGAAGTTTTGTGATTCGAAAGTTCTGAATATGAGCAAGCATCTTGGGGAAGTCAAAAGAGGGCATGATGTAAACAGGAATTCGCTCGTAAGGGAAACTGGTGATGAAGTAGCCTTGACTAAAAGCATGGTACATCGGCAGGAAGCATAGCGCAGCAGCATGTTGACGTCGAGCTTCAAAGTCGGGATTGAGCCTGTTCATAAGTGTGACGCCGCGGCTGTTGGCAACGTGGTTGTAGTGCGAAATCTCGACTCCTTTGGGTATTCCAGTCTGTTATTGTTAGTCGATTTATATCTAGAATTAGAGTTTGATATAAGAGTTTGACATACTGTACCTGAGCTGTAGTTGAGAGTGCAGATAGAATTCTTGGAATCCTTTGGCTCATCCCAGATGAAACTTTCACCCTTCGACCTGGGCGCGATGAGTTTTGTCCAATGTCTCCTCCCTTCACGTGGCTGTGTCTCAATAATTGAGTCTGGCCATGTTGAGTCCAACAAAAAGACTTGCGATGCTTTCATCCCGACTTGCGAGGCAGCAGCCATCGCTACTCCCATAACACTCTCAGCAGCAATCATGAACGTTGCTTCGCTATCCTGAAGCTGGTGGGCCAATTCTCGAGTGACATATCCAGGGTTCGCTCCGGTGAAGATGCCTCCAGCCATCCAAACACCCATCATCAGGGTTGGGAAAAAGATACTGTTGCCTGCAAAGAGAAGAACGCGATCGCCCGGTTGAAGGCCATTGTCGATAAGACCAACAGCGATACGCTTTGCGAGCAGTCGAGCTTGGTCATAGGTGAAATAGCGTTGCTGAGGTTGATCAGCATCAACGAAAGCCTTCTTATCTGGTAGCGGGCCTGAAGGTGAACCAAAGATCCATTGTTGTATCGAGCAGTTGGGAACTGAGGTAGAGAAGCGCGAGTCGATTGGCATTATGCGTGCAATTAGAGCCAAAGGTAAAAGGCCTAATTACCCAGAAGAAGTTGTAATGAGACAAATGAGATGCGATTGATGATTCTCTTTGTTCGAGGTGGAAGGTCGCAGTTGCCTATCGAGCCAAGCCATAAGCTAAGCTGAAATCCTCGAACCTGAAGGAAGGAGGTGCGACATCTGCCTACCTCCTTCCGTAGTTCATTTAAGAATTGGCACTTTCTCAAATAGCTCTGAAGACTGAAACTAGCCTAAGGATGAGCTGAAAGATCCTAGCTCTATTTTAGTTCAAGTCAACGCCAAGCCTCTCACCTTAAAAATAGAGTTGTTTGTGATGAGCCAGGGGTTGTCAACTCACAACGAAGGACGGTACCTAACATCAATTGAACGACAATATCAATAATTGCACCCGTGGCTGAATTATCGATGCGACAGGCTCGATACTATATACACGAACTACTCTGCTTGTGCTGTTTTCAAAACTCACGCTTAATTAAAATTAGTTACATCGCTGAACCTCAGTCATCACAACACCGGCTTCTTACTCTGCCCCGCCTTTCGCATCACGAAACCAACATCTTCTCATAACCCATTGAATTGTTCGTTGATCGCATGCGCCCGATCTTGTGAGTTATCAACCGCAAGACCAAACTTCATCGATAGTCCCGTGTTATGATTTTTGAGAAACCACAGCATGAGCGGCTGTGGCACCTGGGCACCCAATCCATTACCCATGTCTCATAGCAGGAGGCAAGTCACTAGCCGAATAATGCAATTGTGCTTCCCCAGAGACCAAGCGGCATGTTCTGTTTCAATGCGCGGTTACAGAGTTACCTTAACTCGGGTTTGCATTGTGGTTGACGGAGGTTCAATACAAAGACCCTTTAAGCTTATATTGACCATGTACGCTGTCGTCTAGCCTTTGCACGTGAGGAATAGGAAGCGATTGTAAAGCAGCACCCGGGCAGCATTGTCGAGCATGATGCAATTTTTTTCCAGTTGTCCTACGTGAAGCATTATGTGTGAAGAGAAATCTAGCAGAGGCTTGCTGTTGCCATTGGTGCTGAGCTTGAGGAGTGTCCAAAGGATCGGCAAGTGGGAGCAATGATTCCAGCTGGGTAACTTACAACAAGGGTATTGGTTAATGATATCCTCAGACCAAATGCTGATCACAGCCAAACACCACTCGTTGTGCAGCCAGTCGGGCCATAGGCTATTGAAACTGCACTTGCATAAAGAGCCACAACATGGCTGCTACTCAGGCGCGCCGAGAGGCAACAGAGATTGCGCACAAGGACAGAGAAGCATGCAGTGCCACCAATTTCGCAAAATTCGTTTTCGTAGCGTGTAATTTGTTGGTGTAGAAGACAGCATGTTATGTGTTGTCAAGCAAGATATGTTCGGCTAATAAGGAGGACTGCAGAGCCTCTGTTACTCAAGTCCGCCAACATATACAGACCTTTACGAGAGAAGACAGAAGCACGATGGCCCTTTCTAAACAAGCTTCCGGTAAGCGAACGACACATTGTTTGCTTGCGTTGGTGACTAACTTAGTGTTAATGACTTGGCTGCAATAACATCCCTTGGGTAATTTATTACAACTTCTGTGGTGCCATGGTCGGCGGTCCGATATGCACCAAAGATTAAACAATTAATAGCCAGAAACATCTCTTTCCATGACAATTGAGCCCTTGAGCGACAAAATGACAGAAGAGCCTTCGTAGCTCAAGGCGCGAACATAGTCTGTGAAAGAGGTGATGATGAAGCTCCAATTCCAACTCCACACTTCAACACGATCTGGACTGTACGTACCGCTACATCGGTCCACCCCACGACGGCTAAACTTAGGCTCAGATGCACCAATCATCAACGCTGATTTTGCAAGCAGTTCCAAGTCGAATTGTAATGCTCGCTACAACGGCGACATTTTGACAAGACGAACCGACGACCTCACGATCGCCTCACAAGCCCCTCCCCGCCTCCCGCGACGACACACGCTCCGCTCGCTCCTTAAAATTTCACCGAATTCTTTCACAATGGCGAGCAAGCTCACTCCCCTCTTCCGCTCCGTCATCCGGCCGGCGTGCCGGGCTGCCCGCCCTCAGTCTCGCGCCGCCTTCTCCCTCACAGCCAGCCGACGAAGCGACAGTCTCATGGTGGTAAGTAGTTCAATTGGTGTTGTCAATTGCGCCCTTTGTAATTTGGTCTCTATCTGCTGGCGCGCAATTGCTTTCACCTTTCAAGTGACGAGAACCTGTCTGACCAATGGCGTGTGACAGCATCGAAACACCGAGGACAACAACCCCCAGATCCCCTTCAAGTTCAACGAAGAGAACCAGACCGTTATTGCCGAGATCCTCAAGCGATACCCTCCCCAGTACAAGAAGGCTGCCGTCATGCCCTTGCTCGACCTCGGCCAGCGCCAGCACGGCTTCACCAGCATTAGCGTCATGAATGAGGTCGCTCGTCTTCTCGAGATGCCACCCATGCGAGTGTACGAGGTTGCTTCATTCTACACCATGTACAACAGAACTCCCGTGGGCAAGTACTTTGTCCAGATCTGCACTACGGTATGTTATCTCTCCACCCGGAGCATATCCTTTTCGACTGCCATTGCTCTACGCTAGTTTATGAAAATGACGGATAGACGTCATTGAAGACTCTCAAAGTCTAGTAGGACAAAAACCCGCTAACGTTGTTATCAATAGACCCCTTGCCAACTTGGAGGCTGCGGCTCTGATGTTATCGTAAAGGCCATCAAGGAGGAGCTTGGCATTGAGCAGGGCCAGACCACTGCCGACGGTCTCTTCACCATCCTCGAGGTCGAATGCCTCGGTGCCTGCGTCAACGCCCCCATGATCCAGATCAACGACGACTACTACGAGGATCTCACCCCCGCCTCCGTCAAGGACCTCCTCAAGTCTCTCAAGGCCAAGGCCACTGCTACTGATCCATCCTCCGTCAATGTCCCCAAGCCTGGCCCTCTCAGCAGCCGAGACACATGCGAGAACAGCGCCGGACAGACAAACCTTACCTCAGAGCCCTGGGGAACTGAGACCACAAGGGCGGACCTGTAGAATTATATAACATTATTATCTCTCTTTTTTAGTTCAAAGGCAAGAAATGCTTAGGGTGGACGATGCAAAAGGCGCCGGCGGGAGGAGGCCGCTATTATACATAACACCATGTGAAATGCTATATCTGGTATAGAATGCGTGGAGTTTTATCAGCAAGAATATACTATACTACGTGAGGTATCGAGTCTGCACAGGGGCTTCCTATTTTTGCTCTTATATTCGTCCATTGGAGACGATCGCCAGAAACATGTTACGCCAAAAGAATCACTATATCCGATCCAACAATTTGCTCAGCTTTTAAACTAGGTATCGCCCACTCGTAAGATCCAACCGTCTCCGAGCCGTTCGTTATTCTCTCCTAGACCACCCCAGATCAAGATGCCGGCCTCCTCGAGCTCTCCCATGGGCGCACTAGCAAGCCACCCTCTCGGCAGGGGCATCTCGTCACTGTTGTCATCATCGTAGGGTGCAAGGTCAAGCTTCGTCCACTTACCCTCGCCTGTTTTACGACCGACAGCCTGCCACATAGCAGCAGTGACACTGGCAGCAGTCATGCCCAGAGGAGGGACTTGGAATACCCAGGCATCGTCGAAGAACTTGCCTGCGCCTTCATGACCCTCCGAGCTGGGACCACGCTCGCCCATGGTTAGGACGAGGTATTCATAACCAGCACCCGAAGTAATGGCCTCCAAAGATGCAACACTTCGAGGCTCAGGCCAGGTCTGGGCTGGCTCGGCGTGTATCTCAGTAGAATCGCCGTTGGGGTCACTTGCGAGAATGGTTTGCCAACCACCACGTGCGCGAACAGCGACCTCGCCCTTTGTGCCGTGGTCATCGAATGTCTCAACTTCGAGGTGGAGGAAGTTGAGCTCTCCTCCGATTTCATTTTCACCATCAAACCCGCCGTAGCGAAAGAGACGGGTCTTGCTCACACAGATGGCGGTGCCACCCCTGGCAGGTCCAGGAGCAGCAGGAAGCTCAACCCAGGTGCGATCATGAACGTTAAAGGCCCAGATGTCATTGGTGCGCTCACCATTGGCAAGGCATCCCGCATGGATGAAGAAGGTACCATAACCATCTGACTCCTCATCCGTAGCTTCTTCAGCAACGTTGCCAACGATAGGAGCCTGAGGAATACCTGTCTTGGAGGTGTCTCCCAGAGCCCATTGTCCCCAAGTCTCAGGTTCCTTACGTCGCTTAGGCGCAAAGTCCTGGGGACGGTCGATGGCGGTGGCTGTGTGGTAGCTTCGTGGAGCAGGTTGGGGAACAATGTTTCCACCTACAACAGCAGGTGCAGGGTCAAGGTATGACCAGGTGTTGGAACGAGTGTCAAACACCCAGACTCGACCAGCTTCGTCCAGAGGTTGCATTTCGGGGCCTCCACGGCCACCAAAAAGGAAGATACGAGTTCCGATGACGGCGGTGGCATGGCCTACTCGTGGAGCTGGGACGTTACCCATTTCCGGACGTTCGGGACCAGCAGGCTCCTTGCCCTTGGATGTGGTTGGGGCCTCTTCGAATTCATCTTCATCCGAAGAATCGGTCTCTTCATCTTCAAGAGAGACCTCATCAAGCTTCTTTTCGATATCCTGCTCGCCTGCGCTTTCGGTAGGTTCGTCAGGCTTCTGGGTGGTGGCTGTTTGAGTGGGCGGCTGTGCCTCAACCTTGGGCTGTGCATCCGGCTTAGCAGGAACTGCCTTGATCTTGTAATAATCGGCACCGGCGCTGCTCCAAGGAAGAGTAACCACGTGCATATCATTGTCGACGGGTTTTCGAGACTCGATCTCGCCGCCAAAAAGGTAAGCGGTGCCGTGAACAATGTTGAGGGAATGAGAAGAGCGGGGGACGTCAGGAGCATCAATGCGTTCCCATGTTCCTTTCATGGTATCCTTCTTGTGAGAGGCCACGGAGGGGGCAGAAGGGACAGAAGGCATAGAAGGAAGGTTTTGCTGAACATTGTGAAGCATGTCGGTGGTACGACGCTTGAGCATAGAGAAAGACTCCATGGTGTTGAATTTGGGCCAGAGGGCCAGTAAGCAAATAAGATCTGGTGTGTAAGTGACGTTGCAAGGCAATGCGCAAATCAGTTGAAGGTTCGTGATGATGAAGGAAGAGAGAATAATCAGATCCGCAAGTTTGGTCAGCGGCGGGGGAGCTTACAGTAGGTACAGTACGAAGTGAGATGATGCTGGGCTGAGGTGATGGAAGGGACAATGACGGGGATGACGTAGGCACGTTTGCGTCTATCTACAAGGGTCTCTTTGGTTAATTATAGCTCTAGAGGTCCTCGAAGAGGCACGGGTATATTTGCGTGATTTCAGTTGGCATGGACTCGAAAGTTAATCGTTCATTTTGTAGCAGCTGCATTGTATGTTTGATTCTATCAATTGATGCATGTGATTTTGAGCTCGCCCTGTCAAGCATTTCCATTGCATTGGATGGCGGGCGGGCGGGCAACTTGCACGTTGAAACGACCGCTAAAGAGGGGCCCGACCTCAGCTGTCGCCTGTGGGGTCGGGCACCTACTATAGCAAATAGCCCCTCAGGGGCTCAGCCCCTCAAGCTCCCGTTTAGCGGCGGAAGCTGGGGAGCTTGTCTTTTTGCTAACGGTTCTGGTGATTCTATTTCATGTAGCAGGATATCGATACTTGATTGAAGGTAATTGATGAATTATTGCATAAAGTACTTACACTTTCAAACAGCCCAAGAATAGGTAACCCTGATGAATTGAGGCTGTCTCTGGATACATATTTCAGCCTGGATGATGCATAAGAATAGTGGCAGCGCAGATGGAGCTGAAATAGCAAGTCCTAGTGACTCTTGTTTGGTATCAAAAGCATAACATAGTAGAACATCATCTACAAAAATAACAGGACGATATAATAAGGAACCTCAAGAGATCCTGGTTGCTCCATGGTTGGCCAGAAGGAAAACCCCAAAGGGCCAAAACAAGGATTCGCGGAAGCCCCATGTCCATGTCTTACTTGGGCGATTGGCTGCCTCAAACGCAGTTGGTGATGAGATGCAGCAGGCAGGTGAAAAATGAACAGCTGAAGGGGCAAATCAGCAATTGATGGTTCGCAAGTAGCCAGCTTCAAAGTAGGCGCCTTCAGATCATTATCTTCAATTCTCGTGCATATCGAATGCACCTGGCTATATATACATACATATATAGCATCTACAGTCAGCCTGACAAACGCTTCACGCGCCGAGCCGCCAGTCTGCCTTACCAGACGCTAACGCAACGCAAACATGGATGAGATATACCATAAGCTCGCCGAGTTCAATAAACGGCGCGTCACCCATTCCCCGGATGTCCTCTCGTTCAAGTACAGTGAGCTCTGGTGCAGGGATGATACTGGAATTGTTGACTACCATGAAGGCGTCACGACCATACCTGACGTCGCGTCGTGGCTGGCTACAGAGACGAGAACAGCAGCGACAGGGCCCGAGACACTGATTTTGCGTCTCGTATGGCCCAAATTCATTCTGGACGACAACCGCGTTGAGCTTCCCGAAGACGCTAAGGACCAAATACTGGAAAAGTTTGGTCTTGGCCTTGCTTACAGTTACTTCCCAAGCTACGTTGCTGGCGCAAATGCTTTCCCCAAAGTCGTCAAACCTGAAGCAGATCAACAGGCCTACGCTTTCTGTTATGCGCCCAAGCTTGCGTCCATATGGTCACATACTCGCTTCAGACCACCTGCTTCGCGCCCAGGCGTCGTCTATGGTATGATCCTAGCCGGAGATAAGGAGCAGCAATACTTGAATAAACTTCTCAAGAGCAAAAGCAAATGGAGCATTAGCACCGCAAGTCACGCCATGTTTCCTGCATTTCTTTTTGCCTTCATGTTCCATGGGGAGATTGAGGTAACGCAGCATGAGATGAAGCCAGGCATTCAACAGATAGAAGCACGAACGGGGTATTCAGACTTCAAGACAGCACGAAAGAAGCCCGCGGCTGGCGAGCTAGGCTCACTCAGTGCACAGATGAGTGGCTTCGCAGTCCGACTGGCGAGTACGGAGAGAAAAGACAAGACGCTGCAAAAGCTGATGGAGTTTGTCCAACACAAACTGGGTGCTCTCCAAAGTACAACACCCGAGGCAGATGCGCTCATGAGAAACCATGTAGGGGTTCTGCAGGAGCGGCTAACTATGCAGGCCATGGATAGGGAGTACACTTTGAAGAGGGTGCAGATCCAAATTGATGTGGTATGTTGAGCCCAAGGAGGATGATAATGCCAAGGCTAACATGATACTGCCAGCTGAATAACCTCATTTCAGAGAACTACAGTCTTTCAAACTACATCATCTCGATATCTACTCTTCGCGATGCTGCTTCCATGAAGACGCTAGCCTTTGTTACCATGTTCTTTTTGCCTGGCAGTTTTATATCCGCTCTTTTCTCAACTGATCTATTCAACTGGGACAATGCTGACGGAGGAGGAATCGGCATTGAACCCACGCCGCAGTTTCGATTGTATTGGGCCATCACGATCCCGTTGACGCTTATCACATTCATTCTCTACTTCATATGGGCTGAGTTCTCCAGCTTCGATCGTAGCCAGAAAAGAGAGCAAAGGAGATGGGGCTTTCCCAGGACTGACAGCGTGAAATCTGAAGAGCAAACCCGGTCAGCAATGCAGGTATTGAAGGATCAGCGAGAGCGCGTTAGTGAAGCGTATGCAATGGCCAAGAAAAGACAGACAGTTTTTGGCCAGAACGAGGAGGAGGCGATACCAATTTCTGCGATGAACAAGTGAAGTGTTGAGCGTTTACGATGACGAGCTGTGGAGTTGGTTGATTGAGTGTCTGGCTGTGTCATGTGTATCTGCAGTCAAATCCGGGGATAAGATGGTGCTAGCGAGCGTTTATTATTTCATGGGTAATTGGTCTTAAATCATGGCATTGTTGAGAAGGGATGATAATATGGATTAGTGCACACCAGAAAAAGGGAAGTTCTGCATGTTGATCCGAGCATCGATGATCGAGATGTCGTGGGGCAGTATTTTTCTTAGTTTTATAATATCGAGATGACTTCGTCAACAAGCAATCCATGCCATACATGTCCTTGTTAGCGCAATGTGAAAACAAGAGCAGATACCTGCTAAATTGACAGGGCAAACAATGGAAATAAAATGATGTTTTACTGATCAAGCTTGTCCATTTCCTTGGCCCAAACAAATCGAATATCGATCTCAATTCAGCTCAGTTCCACACGATTCAATAGTCCAGTCCAATCGCCGGGACTCGGGCTATAACCTCCGACAATGAACAATGATCGAGGTCTGGGCCATTTACACGCAAAATACCGATCTCTCCTCTTCTTCCCCTCATTCGTGCCTACGCTCCCTTTCTTGTTTCTAGCCTTGTACTTCCTCTTCCTTGCGCCCGTTAATTTGAGGCGCTGTGACAGTCTTAGGAGCTTCGTTGGAGGCACCCTGTCGTGATCGTCGATATACGTCAGAATCCATCTCGTGTGACGAAATAGCCACATCAGCGCCAGCTCAAAACACCAATATAGGACTACCCCAAGCCCATCGTGAGACGACAAGACACAAGACGATAAAGCGTGAGATACCAACAAAATGGCTGCGCGTTCAAGATCAGGCACTGCAAATGCAGCACCGGGTACCATTGTGCCCGCTCAGCTTGGCTTCCTCGCCATCTTCAACCCCACGCTTGGCAACACCGACGAGACTATCGAAGACCAAATCGTTTACTATGCTTCGGTTACCACCCAAGCTTCGCAGAACAAGCGCCGACGTACTCGTGGCCAACTGACCCAAGACATTTCTCCAGAAGAGCGCAATGAGCGTTTGCGCCAGATCGGCCTTGCCCAGGGCATGGCCAGCTTCAGTCGCGGCTTTGCAAGCGGTTCATCTGTGGACACCATCGACACTGAGAAATCAAGAGTCATACTACATGAGCTCGAGCCTGGATGGTGGATTTTAGCAGTAAGTTATACCGAGCATGTTCCAACTGTCATCATACTTATCAATGCCACTAGAGTATCGACCTGACCAAGCTACCGCTCCCTCCTCGGCTCGCTACTAAGAAGAGCGACGCCGCCGAAGAACGATATGAATATTCCAGCCGAGAAATGAAACCTGCGAGCCTGTTACTACGCGATTTACTCCGAGCTCATAGCATCTTCCTCCTGCATCATGGCTCTTCTTTGAGCGCTCTATTCGTGCGTAACAAACGAACCAAGTTCATCACTATACTTAGCCGTTATTGGGACCTACACCTTTCAACATGGAACGTTATGATGCATGGAAACCCAGCCCGTGATATCTTTGGCGGTATTCCCATTGCTTCCTGTGGTGAACTTGGGGTTGGTGTAGGTGAGGAAGACCGGGGGAGCGGCGAACGAGCTGTACTAGAGGGTCTAGTTGGGAGAATAGAAGGACTCGTTGACCTGGTTGTCTCCAAATTCGGCGACTATGACCCTGATTCGCCTCCTCCAAATGACACCTATGGCGACCCTGAACAGTGGCTAGGAACCGGACGAGAGCCTTCTACTGACGACGGTGCCATCTTCCTGGGCACTGGTACCCTGTCGAGAAAGTCACTGAGAGATGTGACACACTGGATGGAGGATCTATATACATGGGGTGGTCACGCCTATGGAATTATAGAAAGCCCAACATCGGTTCGGCGCGGAAAAAGGAGAAGGGCAGCTGATCGTGCACAGCAAGCGACACAGGACCAAACGCAAACAACAGCGACCAGTGAACCCGTGAAGCCCTTAGCAGAGGAACAGTCTACAAACAACTCCAGCAAAGATACGCCACAAGTACAAGCGACTGAAGACGGAAGACTCGATAAGATGGTTAGCTACCTCAAATTGGGTTATGGTACATACTGGTCCTTACCTAGCAGCGGCGCTGGTGCTGATATCAGTGCTGGTACTGACGGTTCTTCTACCGATAAACCTCAGAACACGGAACAAGACCATGGCTCTACACAAGATACTTCGAAACTTACTCGTCCTAGCCTAGCAGAGCGTACATCCTCGTATGAGGCTGCTGGCCACTACCTTATCGGTCTCAAGGGTGGGATCAACGAGGAGTACAGTGGAACTGAAAGTGCAATCTCTGATGATGCTGGCGATGGAGAACACAATTCTCGCACCGTTTTGCGAACTGTAAACGTCGAGCTAGAGAGCGAGGCTCTGGATAGACCAGAGGCTATAACTGTACGAGATTTCGAACACCCAGCCAGTGCTCTCACACAGTCACAAGTGATCGGGAATATGATACCTGGCTACGACTCACACGACCTCAACAAGGCCAAGAAGCTGCGAGTTGTTGTCTATGTCAACCGACCTTTTATGTTCACCTTTTTTTTCAACCTACGAACCGACTCCCTCGCCATGGACTCCTTATATCGCTCTCTGCACCATCAGCTTGCCCCTCTTCGCAAGCCTCTTCTCCTTTCAACAAGGTATCGTCCTGAACGACCTGGCCTTGATAGTGGTTCCACCGGCAACAACTCTGGCAACAGTATCTATGACCTTGTCTGGGACCCTGTCCTTTTGACTGTTCACTCATCTTTACCTAATATCCCCGAGTCTTATGATGATACGGAGCCCTGGTCTCGTCCTGATGCTCTAAATACTCACCTCCACCTTGTTAATCTCTATATCGGTACTCGGTCTCGCTCAACTGCTCTCGAGCGCACTGAAAAGTCGAATCGCGGGTGGTGGATTGTCTGGACACGTCTTCTCGACCGTCATGAGGATGCTGCTGGTAACAACCTTAATACCATCCCTGAAAGCGGTCCTGGTGCTGGCGAAGAGGAAAGGAAGTATTCTGAACCTGATTCACATCATCCGGACGTTGCCAAGGAAATATTCCTTATTCGCCGTGCAAGTGACCACGCCGGCTTCCGTACAGACGCCACTGAGGGCGCAGGCAAGCTTGCTCAAGGCATCGGTGTCGATACACGCCGCTACGTGGAGGAGCTGTTGAACCTGTTGTAAAGGCCCGGGAGTACACAACATGCCGCTAAATTCATGACTTATGACTCGGAGTTGCCATTGGAGGCGGTGCTGCATGTGCTTAAGTTATTACTACAGGATGGAGAGGGAGAATATGCAAATAACGAACGTCGTACATGCAATACCGCACGCACGGCTGGGTCGGGGAGTTTTGAGAGTCTACCAATGCCTATATTTGTATCCGTATCGATAGTTCGTATTCAAGGAAGAAAGTGAAAGATTCCTGTGTCAGGTGTATAATTATAAAGTACATAATTGCAGACGCCTACTCCCACTCCCTACTCCGTATAGTAGCTCATTTTCTCCTCTCTCAAGCCTCAATGGCAAATCGGACTTATCCGTTTTAGCCCTTGGCTTTGTGTTGCCCCTTGCGATAATTACGAAGGCGTTATTGGAGAAGGGAGTGGCTTTGTTAGACTGCTTCAGAAGACAGCCTTGACAGCGCCACTCCCTTGTAGACTAATCAATCGTCCTAGGAACTTAGAAACATAGAAAGGGATTTGTTTTAGTGCAACAGCCTCATCAATATTTGACCCGAGGGATATTCATTGTTAAATTAGCAATAGTTGCACTCTCCATTTCTGTTGGTTAGGTTTTAAATGTCCAAGTTTCAGCCTAAACGAGAACTAATTAAAGTTGACGGCGCATGGACATTAGAGACATGGGCCTAGAAAAGATGTCATCAATAGTTAACAGGGTTGTGAAATTGAAGCCCGCAAACATCATCTGCCCTGAAATTAAATGGTGAGGAGAGTCAATGCGCGATGAGAGATCACTGAAATGAATGGGAATAGTGCAGTTTATGTGATCAAAAGTCCAGTCCCCGTTCAAGGTTTCTGTGTTTGTTTGTCTATCCGAACGGCGTATCTAAAGTTATGTACATAGAAGTCAACAGATGTCAACCGTAGCTGATCCGCTTAAGAAACCAAAAACACCCCAATCCAGAATCTCCAGGTCCGGGTCCTAAGAAAGCCCCAGTTCATATTCTTTGTTTTTACGCCCCAGCACCTTTTGAGGGGCGGAGAGATTCCCGCTTCATGAAAAGAACAAGTCATAAAAAATGGGTATCCTTCGTAATGTTTTCATGATTCAAGAAAACATGCTTGTCATGGCGCTTAGTTGAACCACCACTCAACTGCAGTACGGCCAGAGTCGAGGCTGCCCCAGATCTCGTTGTAGACCTTGCGGCTGACATCGATATCGTTAACGGCACAACCCATGCACTTGTCCTTGACGGTAGCCTGAACAGTCTTGCCGTTGGCCTTGATTGAAATAGTCTTGCCACACATGGGGTTGCTGTTGGAAGAGGGACCCATGAGAAGGTGAGAGAGTGCAACAATGTTGATAGAGTCATCCTTGCCAGAGTCGTCCTCACCGCAAGCACCTTGTCCGATGTCATAGTAAGTGAACTCTCCATGCTTGGAGGCTGAGCTGCCGCCTGAGGAGCCGCCGGCGGGCTTAGCAGCCTTCTCCTGCTGAACAGGAGCGACAACAGGAGCCTCAGTCTCAGTCGCGGGCTCGGGCTTGACCTCCTTCTTGGGGGCCTTGACGACAGGCTTAGGGGCCTGAACAACAGGCTTGGGCGCAGGAGCAACAGTAGGCGCAGGTGCCTGAGTGGTGGGCTCAACGGGGGCAACCTCCTCAGAGGTAGGCTCGGCAACGACCTCGGCCTCGGAGGTAGTCTCAGGAGGGGGAGGGGGAGTGTAGACGCTGGTGACCAGAGTAGTGGTAGGGACAGGAGGAGGAGCAGGCTTCTTCTCCTTCTTGGGGGCAACCGGCTTGGAGGCAGTGGTCTCGGGGACCTCAGGAGCAACAGTAGGCTCGGCATCGGGACGGACCCAGACGGTGGTGGTGGCATCGACCATCTTGGTAACGTACTCGACCTCAGTCACCCACTCAACCTCGGTGACAATATCACGCTTGTCGTTCTGGTGATGACGGCGGTGGTGGTTTCCGTGAGGGCTGCCGTGGGGCTGGGCAACGGCCGCAGCGGCGAGGAGAGCAGAAGCAAGAGCGAAAGACTTCATATTGACGTTTTGTCGTTTGTTTGTTTGTTTGTTTGTTTCGAGTTCTGAGTTTTCAACCAAAGAGTGGTTGTAGCTGTGATACGTCTGTTGTGAAGACGAAAGGGTATCTCAACGCGATGGGATTCCAGGTAAAGGAAGGCTAGGCAAGATTTTATTCCACAGGAATGAATCTAGTCAAATAGAAGAATTGAATGAATGGACGTTGAACGTCGTGTGAGGGAGTGTGTGCGTTAGAGAGAGAGTCCTGCTCAGTGCTCAGGTGGGAATGAGTGATGTTTGAACTCGAAGAGATCGTATGTGAAGAAACCAAACAAGGGGAGGAAATGTGCCTTCCTTTAATAATACCGCCTCGCCGTAAAAGACGGCGCTGGCTCATTATGCTAGCTCTTAAAAGACTTGGCTTTAAGCTAGTACCTTGTTCCTGGCATCCTGGCCAGGTACCAGGACTTGGGTGTGCCAGCCATTACCAGCGATGTGCTGCATCCGCAAGCAACCAATAGCCTGGGCTGCCATAGCTGCCATAACTGCAAACTAAGAGTCAACAGTCAAGGATACAGCAATTGTAAGCAACAGGACCGCAGCCGGCGTCGTACCGGATTCATCCCCGGTAGTAGCAGCTGAGAAAGTTCCGCTTTTGGGGCCTAGCCACGCGTGGTTTTTTCCAAAGAAAACCCACTGCTGTGTCCGTACATATACATACGGTACTGCACCGTAGCATAGCCCACACACCCAACTCCGAACCAGTCATTCTAGCCCCGTCCCTGTCTTTCTCGTGCCTGGCCTTGTTCCGAGGTGGTGGGTGGATACGAAACGGGCCACAGCACGGACGTGGCAAGCTGCCATCTCTCTCGCTCTTCAAAATGTTCTTGTTCTCAACCATTGGGATCTACCGGACCCGGCCATGAACCATGCAAGCGAAATGCCCTAATATGTAACAGCTACGTAAGAAAAAGCCAGACGCTACACAACCAGAAAGAGGAAGACCTCATGCCCTTCGAAGGAGACAAGGGTGAGCAGAATTAATTAACCCTGTCGCCCATCAGGGGGTGCCGTGGCACCATCAGGGGTACTCATCGTATTGCGCTGCAAAGTTTATCACAGTCTCTTCCACAGGTAAAAACAAATTCTAGCCGAGAGGCGTATCTCAGACTGTGTTTGCGGGGAACAGCGACTCAGACAGCGGCTATACTGCCGCGTCAGCTCAGTATATAGTGTAATAGGCACGGGTATGGTATTCAAAGAATCATGAGGGCCCTTGTGGACATACCCGAGCGACTTTGTTTTGGGCCTCTACGCAGAGTCGTCCGACTCAAGGCATGTCTCCTTGCCAGAGATGTCGTGATTGGACAATCTGCAAGGGGCCGCCCTGTCGTCAGCTTCCGAGTTAGATCCTGTCAGGGCGAAGAGGCAACCAATGGCAGTTTTGAGGTGCCTGACCATAGCGGGAATTCTGCAAAGCGAGACAACAAGTAGCATTTGTATCTGATGAAGGGCCAAATTTGGCGTGAGATGATTGAAGGTGGTGAATCGATCCCTGAGTTGATTGTTCGTTAACGCCTTGTGCCTGGCCCGAAACGCGGAGGCTTGAGAGGCTTGAAAGCACTCAACGAGTCAACGTGCATCGTGGAGGTGTGGAGGAAGCCGTCCGCCAAGTTGAAACAAGACCCGTTTCTTCCCAGGTTCAGGACAACGGTAACCTGGGGTGCCACTTCATCCACTAAATAAGCCAGCAACTCACATGGCTTGCAGCAGTAAGGGCAGTGAAGAAGCACCAAAGAACCATGGTGTGAGGGAAAAAAGTCTTCTTCGCTGCCAATGCTGCCTTCTCTCGCTGGGTCTTCGGCATAATGTTTGGCGCCAATGCATGCGTGACGTTAGCATTTCACGAGTCGGGCGTCAAATTTCTTCTCTTTGCTTCGTTGTCTGTGTGCACTGTATGCGTTGTGATATGTTATATGCGGTGTGCTTGAAAATTCTCATAGTTTAACCATCCCCTTCCATCCCTCCTCCACAAGCGCTACGTTTGGCCTCATATTTCGTTCGTGATTTATTTTCATTGCTGACAGAGTTTTCGTCAGTCAAGCCCGTACAGTGCATTGTAGCTGAACAAAGGCGATAGGTCAGGATAGAGACAAAGTCCCGCAAAGAATAAGCAACGTAGGCAAAGCAAAGGTGGTCGCTCTGCATATTCTTTTCTTGCACGACTCCCATAGCCAGCCCCTCGAGTTCGGTCGGATAGTAGTCAACCGTTGTGGAGGACCCATGTCATTCGTCCCCATCGCCTATCGTCTCCCTCGTGTTGTTGCTGAACGCACTACGTTGGTTCAGGGTTGTTGAGGAGCCTCCTTACGGATAGGGTAGTCTTGTAGTTCAAGCCTACTCCTGTCGGCCGCTTTGTCCTTACTTGTGAAAGGATGGCCAACTATACATGGCCGGTTTGCAAATACATGCCAACAAAGCATGATGCTGACAAGACAGAGGACTCTTTGGCGGATCGTCCTCATTTTCCCAGCTGTGGTTCACATTGGCTTTTGATAGCTTTTGCTTGACTTGTACGACTAGAAAAGGAGAAGAGGAAAAGGCCCTGGCGCTGGAAAACAGGCCGGTCTTCGTCGAAGATCTCTTCAACCTTGAATGCCTTCTTAGCCATTTTGACGAAGTTCATGTCAGCACGTCTCCTTTTCTTGAAACAGAAGTAGATAATAGCTGTAGAGTTGAGTTCCAGTAGATCCTTGAGTGTGGACATCAGGAGGGGGAAGGCTGGTTCAAAATAAACACATTCGCCTGCCAAGATCACGTTTGGCTTTTGCTCCAGCACAACTGCTGGCAAATCTTCGCCCCTACACGAACAGGTCATAGTTAGCAAGGCGGTCCGTCATCACTCGGTCTGGGATTTAATTCTATCGAATAGAAAGTCGCGCGCGAACACAGTTTTCAAGGGCACACACCAGTTTAGCACCATGGCTTTTGCTTTGTCTTGTAAGTTGTTCAGCTCGATGTTGTGCTGCATCAGCTCATACATCTCCAGCTGGTCTGTCACCAGCAACTGGTTTTGAAGCGGGCATTCTTGGGCGACGGCGAGTCCGATGAGACCGCCTCCAGCTCCAAGTTCCAATCTGTAACCCAGAAATCAGCAAGGTTGCTCGCTCCTCACACTATCTGTGCAAGCCATAACAAAGGTGCTAATTCGAGTCGCCGCACATGCATGTGATAAGCACGGTGAGGAAGAGGGCAAAACTCACATCCGAGCGTCCGCAAGTCGATCTTTGTGGTAACGCAACATATGCTTGCCGAGAAGCATTCCTGCTGGCCACGTTTGACCACCACAACCAGATCGAACATCTTCGTGCACCTTGAGGGGCTTGGATAGGACACCGTCAAAATCCACACTCGCAACGCCGCTGACCTTGAAGGATGGCAACGGGGCAATGTCCTCGCTGATGGTGACTGGGTCCATCGAGGGAGACAACGGTGGACTGCTCATTGTGGAAAGAGTGTTGCTGTTTTGCTTGTTTTCGCGAGTCACACTTTAACAGTAGGCTGAAGGAAACACGACGGTGAGCAATATTTGACTATATCGCGACTAGTAAGAGTCTGAGGGATGTTGTGGTGTTGTGGTGTTGTGGTGTTGAAGGGATGCAGTGGAGTGTGAGGTACTGCTATGGATGTGAACTGAGGCGAAAACGACAATTCTACCAAATGAAGTGAAGCGGCTGCGACTGCCTTCTACTATGACTCTGCTCCTGCCCTCAGCCCTTATTATCTGCCTTCCCTACCTAGGCACGTTATTATCCGCTTACGCCTGCTAACCTAGAATGAGATAGGCTTCCATGGAGTTATCTATGGAAAGCACGATTGGCTTGTGCCACCTGCTGTCCTCTGCTCCATCTCCAACTTCCACCTATTGTGTCACCTCCTACTTGGCTCCTCTCTTCAACTTGGGCCGATTACTTTTTTCCCACTTGCATACGTGTGCGATCCAGACTCAAATGGACCCGACCCTATTAATTTTTGCTGTCGATCAAAGAGTGCGCCGCATCAATTTTCCGCTTAAAGGACGAAATAGTTACTGAACCACTTGCGCGATTGGCTCATCAAACTCTGCGGAACTGACGATAACACATCAACGCTCGAGTCTTGCCATTTGATAAGGGTTCCTCCACAACAAACTGGTTCGCCGGGTTTCCCTTCCTCACAGAAATCGCCCTGGGGCCCACAGCTATCTCCCACACAAGCGTGTCAACTTGGCGGAGAGCAGTTGAATGTATTGGCAGCATCTTACCCTAAATACGATCAACTTCAAGGGATCATATTGATACCATGTTAGGCTAGGGTTGAAGGAATCATATATGGCTTCATAAGCAATACATTTCTTCAAAAATACCACCATTGCCAATTATCAACTCCCCTTATTCAAATTTCACTAGCTTCACAGAATCTTTGCTCGCTAACTAACCCCTCCAATATCGAGAGTTCAACATCGTGCCGAGTGGCTTCAATGTCTCACTTTCACCCACCTATCTGGATACCAGACCTTGCTGAGGAACGCGGCCACGGTTAAACCGACCTGGAACACTGCTGTTTTGGCCACCTGCTATGTCTATGTTTATCTATCTTTACTCCAAACTGAGACATTCCGCCTCTTCCTGTAATGGGCAAACGGGTCCAAGAACGATTCCCTTGTTTGACTAACAACGCCAATTTTCTCCCGTGATCCAAACTTGCTTGGTGGGGAAGCTATGCAGGAATGAAGGGTGCAGTATTCCTCTGAGTGTAAGTTATCATCTTACCAGCCATCAAGATGTCATTGCTAGTATTCTTTTGTGAGGCTCACATGTCTTCCAACCTTCGTGATTGTAACTCCTCTCTCCTTCGTCCTCTCTTCTCCTTCCAACTAGTTTCTATACACATGGATGGCGTTTCACATTGTCTTTATCCATGATTCAACACTGAACGGTGTATTGTCATGTCATGATGACCTCCTTCACAATATCAGTTCTCCTTCTCACCATTGTCCGGTTCACAAGTTCTCAGCCAACGATAAACTACCCAATTAATTCTCAGTTGCCACCTGTAGCTCGAGTAAACGAACCCTTCTCTTACGTTTTCTCTCGATATACATTTCGATCAGACTTCAACATCACATACTCACTTGGTAATGCACCAGAATGGCTTTCCATCGATAGCAAGGATCGCCGTCTTTATGGTACGCCAACCGACGACATCGTCCGGAGCGGCGGCGTAATGGGTCAGACGGTGGAAGTTGTTGCCAGGGACGATAGTGGTTCGGCGCTGCTCAGTTCGACTTTGGTTGTCTCATCAAACAAAAGTCCTTCCGTCAAGATACCCCTCCTCGATCAGATCCAAGGTTTTGGTGATTATTCACCTCCGTCATCACTGATATCTTATCCTTCTACCGAGTTCAGCTTCATGTTTGACCCCAACACATTTGAGCACCAGCCTAATATGATCAACTACTACGCGACCTCCGGTGATGGTAGTCCATTACCTGCGTGGATGAGATTCGATACTGGTTCAATGACGTTCAGCGGCGAAACCCCTCCTTTTGAGTCTCTTATACAACATCCTCAACAATTCGACTTTAGGCTCGTCGCCTCAGATATCGTTGGCTTCTCAGCAGTCTCTGTTGCGTTCTCTGTCATTGTGGGTAGACATAAACTCAGTACAGACAATCCAAACATCACTATGAACACAACACGAGGAAAGAAGCTTGTCTATCGTGGACTGGCCGACAGTATCAAGCTCGACAACAAATCTATAGACATTAACAAGATTGACCTTTCAACGGAAGATATGCCAGACTGGCTATCGTTGGACGAAAAGACGTGGAATATCGAGGGCACACCAGAGAAAGGTGACCATTCAACAAACTTTACCATCACACTTCGCGATTCGTACCAAGATACACTCAACATATACGCCACTGTCGGTGTATCTACCGCTCTCTTCCGCTCAACCTTTGACAGAATCGAGGTTGAGGCTGGGAAAGATGTCGACATTGACTTGCGATCTTATTTTTGGGATCCAGATGATATCAATATTCGAATTGCAATAAAACCAGACAAGAAGTGGCTAAAACTTAACGGTTTCAGCATTACTGGTAAAGCTCCAAAGTCCGCATCGCAGGATTTCAAAATCTCAGTGACTGCCTCGTCAAAGTCTTCAGAAGACAAAGAGACAGAGGTTCTGGATGTGAGCGTGGTATCGTTCGAGTCTGCGTTGTCAACAGTGACTGAATCGAAAACTTCACCAGCATCCACGGGCACATATACTTCTCTTGCACCAACTGGAACCTCCTCAAGTCCCGAGATACCGCTAGCGGACTCTCATGGGGGTCTAACAACCGGGACTCTCCTCCTTGCGATCCTCCTACCCCTTCTTGTTGTCGTGTTCCTGTTAATGCTACTTATTTGCTGTCTTATTCGCCGCCACCGAAAACGAAAAACGTATCTGTCTTCCAAATTCCGCAATAAGATATCCGGCCCAGTGCTTGAGAGCCTTCGCGTCAACGGGGGTTCGTCTGCCATGCAGGAGGCCGAAAAGGCTGCAAACAAAGGAGTCACGGGACAGCAACGTCGTCGGCCAGTGAGGACATCACCTTCCGAGGTGGACTCGGAGACATTGGTTATGATGTCCCCCACACTAGGGTTCTTGGCAACACCGCAAGTTCCTTCGAGCTACGTTGCGGAGGATTCTAACACCAGTTTCTCTTGGTCAAACAGCGTATCGAACAGCGAGGATTGTAGACAATCCTGGGTCACAATCGAAGGAAGTACAACAGCAACAGGCCGGCAGAGTCGCGCATCTTTGAGAAGCCAGCGATCAGACACAGCATTATCAGAGTCAACTCATCAACTAATACTGCCGCCAGTGCTTCTATCAGATGCAAGGGCAAGATCGTTCAGAGGCGGGGTCGATCCAACTATTCCATCGCTCAATGGTTTACCCAGTGTTCAATCTCAAAGAGCAGTGTTTCAACAGGGATCTGACTATTATACGAGCGGCAACGAAAGCTCATTACGATTCCCGTCTTCCCATCAGTCTAGCCCAAGACTCATGACAGGCTTCCCAATACCAGCGCTGAATGCGAGACTCAGTGACGGTCATGGTCCACCAATAGAAGGCGCCCAAAGTATGCCAGTGTTGAGACGACCGGAACTAGTACGTCTATCCAGCCAACAGCTTCTCGGCGAAGATAGCCGCCCTAGTAGTAGAGCATGGTATGACTTCGAGGCCCCGAGGGGGTTGTTTAGTGATCCCTCCTTCGGCTCGGGGGAGAATTGGCGACTGTACGAGGCACAGCGCGATGCAACAAACATGTCATATCACCAGATTGTGGATGAATCGCCATTCCATCCACTTCGACCAAGTACTGCAATGAGCTTAAACCGCAACGGAGCACAGCCTGGAGAGCGGGCAAGTTCTGAGCTGATATCACCAAGCCAATGGGGTGACGCCCAAAACAGCATCAGGGGTTCTTTGGCATCGCTACGGCAGGGCTTAGGGCAATCTTTAAGTAAAATGTCTCGCCTGAGCGTCGATCCGCTTAGTGTACCAGGCAGTCGGAATTCGAAGCCCTCGACAAATTGGAGGCGAGAAGGTTCAGGGAGGTCAGGAAAGTCAGAAGGTGGTAGTTATGCATTTTTATGAGACGACAAATGTATAGGAGGTAGACAAGTTGAAGCATCTGATACCCGAGCGCGTAGTTTTTACACTGTTATATAGATTGTTGCGTGTTTTCTTAATTACTTTGTTAGGTAGACATGGAGGATACCGTTAAGGCTGGTAGTTTATTCAACATTTAGGAGATAGTTTACCTATAGGACTCATGCATTCTCCTCCATCCTATTATTTCCCTACTACTCATAGATTTCTGTTATATGCCTAGTTCAGTTATGAATATGTAGCCTACCAATCGACACTCTGCTATCAGACTGGCTATAGGGTATGTTATATGACATGGTTATGTGCAAGTAAGTTGTGGTTTTTAGCCTTGGACTGCTTCACATTGACATTCTGCTCAGGAACCACAATACCCTGTAGCTCCCTGAACAGCCGCATATGTTATATACGAAAGGTATTGTTTCTGTAGATAGCATCACGTTCTCTAAATCAATGCTTGGGTCAACAGCCACAGCCACAGCCACAGCCACAGTCCTATCGTTGCAACCTCAATCACGCACGGATGGGGACTCGTTTTGGGAGCCGGACCGGTCCGTCATCTATTACAGGGCACGCGACCTGAGGGTGTTTTATAATAGGCATACAGGCAACATTTCAACGGCCAGTGGATGTAGACAGTGGCACATATATGGTGGCGAGAACATCGAGTGAATTTTTCACGCGTGACGAGGAAAAAAAAAAGGAAAAAAAAAGACAACCGAAAAAAGGCTAACAAAATTGGACGTTAGGGGACTATTTAGGCGCCAACGGCTGACGGAGTTCTTACGGATATTGTTGTAAAGGTACCCCAGATAGGTAGCACGACATACAGTATGGGTTTTAAACCCTTCAGCAAAACAATTATGCTTTGTGGGTTATCACTTCCAAACCGACTCAACTTCATTTCCTTTGAATGTCGTGGGGTAACGATTGTATGCGGCACAGCCACTGACGTGACGTGACAGAGGTCTTTTGTTAGTACCGTAGGTGTCGCCCTCGATTATTGCAATCCTCATCCGAGCCGAACTACTGAAACAATGCGTGGTTCTCAGTGGCGGTCCCATTCCTATGGTAACAGGGGCTTTAGTAGGAAAACAGAACAGAACAGTACAGAACGGGATGAAATGGATGATGTAGGTAGGTTGATATTCCTACGTATTTTGCCCCTGCCTTGGACATGGATGGTGCTAGGACTAAAGCAGTCGATCCGCAAGAGATGCAATATGATTATGGTTGTGATTATGATAGTCCGAGGCACCTTGATTGGCACTTGTTGATATCTGTCCTACAAAACGCGCAAAAGAATCAGTCATAGAGTCAGCCAAGTAAGAGAATGTAAGAAATGGAGGAGGATACATGAGAGTATTCGTTCCCGTTTGGTTCATGCTGTCACTACCCCGCTTCTCTCAATTTTCAGAGCCAGGAGCTCCAAGGTTGCGGGATGTTTTTAGGCAGCTGCTGGCCCTGGGAGCTTCCAATTTTGGTGAGCAGCACCACTGGAACTTAGCGAGTATCCCTCTAGCTACAGCACTAAACACCGCCGCCAAACGCAGCTGGGAGCCTGGGGGACTCAACATCCGCACCTACACAGAAAGTGTGAATCCACCCTCTGACCACGCTCCCGGCGCCGGCATCGTACCCCCCATTCATCCTGTTTCTGCTGTTGCTTGCTAGATTCTCTTCTTCTCATACCACTCATACTCATACTCATACATACTCGTCCTCATACTCATACTCATACTCGCACCTTCATCTTTTTTACTCGTTCCTACTAACTAAAAAATCTTTTGTCGAGATCTTATCTCGTCATCTTCCCCCCTCCCTCTGTCGACCCTCTCCCCCGCCA
>ONZP01000719.1:0-14723 GCA_900312805.1 Fusarium torulosum
CTAACATTCCATACTGCAGCCAATCAGAACTCCGAACATGGGGAAGAGGGAACTTGGGGTTATAGAAAAAGCAAAGAAAGAAAGGGGAAACTAATCGGCAAAATAAACAGAACGCTTTCTCATAATCTAGGCTACCAAAAGTGAACAGTGGAATCAAAGCTTTAGTAGACCGTTAAAAACATCCAGCTTAATATCCAAGACAGTCGTTATTCTTGAAAAAGTATAATAAAAGCCCTGGCAGGTCAGCAACTAGGTACGGAATTAGGTGTGGAGAAACGAACTTGAAGAGTAATTATCTCAACGATCTCTCGATCCGAAAATTCTGCCTTCGCTCTTGCCCACAAATCGTCTCCAACTTTGTGTTCATCAATCACAGCCTAAGAAACACCAGGGGAGTTTTTTCTTGCGGGCTAAAAGATCCGCGATTTGTCCTGCTTTCTCTTGTTGTAGGAGATAGCCTTTCTGATTTCCAGCGTTGGCGAGCACAACGCGTTGCGCATCAGTGACACCTTCATTGTTAGATACGGTGACATGATGCGTCCACTCATAAGAAGATTGAAACTTTGAGGTACTGAGTAGGATCACGAGTTCACGATTTCTGTGTGTAAGGGCAAGGTGCCTGAACTGGGCAGCCCCGAATTTTGTCCAGTACTCCGCAGTCGCAGCGCTGTAGGAAAAAAGCTTGAGAACGTTCAGGGGGGTACCCTTTAAGGCAACATCGGGATATGGGAGACGGGCCATGACGATTTATGATCTATACAGATGAAAGAACGTCTGTGTGGATCAGCAGAATTACCAAATTATCGGAAAATCTTGCTGTTCAAATAGCAGTCATGAACCTCGGCGTGGACCTCAAGAGCCTTGGCAGCTCCACCTGCAGCCCACTCCCACTCCCACTCCAGCTTCTTGCCCGGGAAGTGCTTCTAGCCTTGCCCCCCCTGCGATGATACAAGATAACCGAGGTCTCGTCAGACCAAAATGACACGGCCCCGATTGGCATGGGATGACGTATGTGGAAGGCTTGGGAATGGCGAGATTTGGGGTGACGGAGCTTTTTAATGCCCGAGATCCGTGCTTATAAATGAGACAAAAGCAGCACTGATCCAGAGAACTCGGCACCGGTTCTTAACCACACACACACTGACCACTTAACACCATATATCTAGGAGGTTGTGTGAACTTTCATAGGATTGTTTCAAGCTAAGTAGAACCCAATTAATCGTAGCCATAAAATTTGCTGTACTCCATTGGCATGCTCGACGGTATTGCCAACATTTGATATTGCGGCGAGGAACTTGACAGGTCTTGTGTGCAGCCAAGTTGAGAGTGACGTAACGGTGATGGAAGGGCTAGAGGATCCCATAATTAGATACACAGCAAGATATTGACCTCTTTGGTTGGCGCAGGCAGAGAAAACCTGATTTAGTGTACAGCCAAGGGCTCATCTAAAACTGGTGACCATAGATTACAGAGGCTACCCACCAATCGATTAAAATGACAACTCTTGAGTGCGAGGTGCTTTGCAGAACAAAAGCGGTGGCACTCATGTACTCGGCTATGAGCTTCAGGGGTTCATGAAGTCGAACCTTTCAAACCTCGAAACAAATGGATTAGAGAACCATGATAGATTCTTCAATCAGCTCGCTTGCCGAGCTGATATGTTATCTAGAAAGAGGTTTTCGGGATCTTGGAAACTAATAGACAGCTGAGCTTATTTGACAGAGGATTTTGTCTTCGCCGGCTAATCGCAATAGCAATGAAGAAATCCACCTATCTACATGTAGTGACTTTGACATGCCACTAGCTTCATGAGAGCATACCCTCATCACGATTTACTGCTCACCGGCATGGTTTAACTATCCATCACGAGTGGGAGAGCGAAACTGAAACGTCACCACCATGCGAATTTGATCATGTACGTAGTTCGATAGACTGGCCTGGGCTAGAAGCCACTAGAGGTCGAGCTGAGCTACCTCTTTTACACATGAAGACAGAGAAGGGAAGGTACGCAACCACCAGCTACGATGGTTCTGAGCAGGATTAGTATTGAGTGAGGAAATTGTTATTAAATTCTTGTTCGAATTTCCGCTTCCATTAGTTCAGCTGGCCCTGATAAATCGTAACTCTGCCCCCGATCAAGAGTTTCTAGACTAAGATTCAAGTTCGCCGTCTGTATTCTATCTTCAGTCACAATATTGACTTCCATGAGTTAATTAAGAGATCTTTAAATTGGAGTAAGGCCGTTTAGTATAACATGAGCGCTCAATGTAAGAATTTAGTTGCTGACCAGTAGCGCATAGTATTCCCCAGTATGCAAGTCCTTGCTTCTGCACATTTGTCTACCCACCATAGATTTCCATCATCTTAATCTTGTTCTCCTACGAGTAAGCCACCACCTTCTCCATGTTTATTCATTCTTAGCTTCGCATTGCATCTCCTTGACCTATAAAAACTGTTCCCTACTATAATCAACTGAACGACTTGCTACATGTACGATAGGGTACTTGGAAATCCCCAGCCCGTTCAATCAGAAGTGATTAACGGAGTAGACATGTGTTCCGGGTACCGAACGATGCATTACCCTCTCCAGGCCCTCAACGATCTCAGAGTTTTGCATTTGGATGACCGCCGTTTCCGGACTTCCACCATGGCCAGAAAGGTACAGACTCTCGATCAAAAGCCCCGGTAAACTCTGGCTTTTTCTTCTTCATGACGCCCTTAATACCAGCCACATTGTCTTTCGACCCGACAACAGATATAAATGCCTTTGAATCCAATACATGCGTTTCTTCTGGAGTATTGGGGCTGTACAACAGCAAGTCCCTCATTAGCTTGGTGCTGGTTAGCGAGGTATTCTCTGCAATCTCTGCCGCCAGCTCTACGGCGTATGCTACAGTCTCTTGTGGAGTTGGAAGAAGTTTCGAAAATAGCGAGCTGACAAGCGGGTCGGAGGCCACATATGTTGCACCAGTAGTAGAGATATGCGTCGCCTTCGCTAGACCGATCAGTCGAGGAAGAAAGAAGGCACTGCAAGACTCGAGGGTAAGACCCAGGCGGGCGAAAGGTAGAGCGAGTTTAGCTCCAGACCAAGCCACGCGGATAGCGGCGGGAAAGGTAATAGTGAATCCAAAGCCTGCTGCAGGTCCGTTGATGGCGACAATAGTGGGTTTAGTGCAGTTAGCCATGGCTAGAGCGACTCGTCCCCCCCTGAGCATGTGTCAGCATACGTGTAGGCTAGTCTGTCATGTAAGTACGGACTGGTCTCTATATTTGGAGATTGACTCTTCGCTCTCTTTATGAGCCATCAGCGGAGTAAATCCAACCTGGAGATCGGCTCCGGCACAGAATGCCTTGCCTGTACCGGTCAGGACGACAGCACGAACTCGTTCATCTTGATCGATAACTCGATAGGCTGTTTCAAGCTCCGTGAGGAGGTTCTCAGTGACAGCATTGTGCTTCTCCGGACGATTGAAAGCTACAACAAGGACCTTTGTAGCTGTAGAGGAGTCCGCTGGTACGTGCGAGACGGTGATGTCTTTGAAAGGCAGTGAGGAATAGGAAGTCGGGGTAGCAATAGTTGACGACATTGTGAGAGTGAAGTTCTTAGTAGTGCGTTTACTTAATCAGATTTGGGATTTACGAGATTGTTTGTATGATTCTTTATTACCACAGCACCTGGAGCTTTCGTCACTACTATAATATATACAAGTAGGCGAGTAGGAGATCGCTACTAAGTTGGACCTGTCCAGCGCACTATATAGTTAGCCCCACAAGTTGCCGAGGCCGAGGTGGACCACTAGACCGAGGGACCCCAGCAAGAGATTCAGAGAGTGCTATTTCCGCCGACCGCGCCTGCCATGTGAGGGGACTGTTGCTTGTAGTATGTCGCCATAGTCCAGTCCCTATTAGATCGTGGGGCCGCCATACGTAAAATCTGCTGATCAATCATTCAGGAGTTTATAGTAAACCCCGACGGCTTCGCAGCATCACATTCGCTGCCAAAACGCCGGATGAGCCCAGTTCACCAGCAATGTTGTCATTCAACAGGCAGACCACCTTTCAGCAGCAAAGATCTACACTCTGTAGGGCCAAAAAGTCCTTTGTAGGAGACTGGGCCACGGCTATCAAGCTAAGATCGTTAAATATGTTAACCTATAGAACCCATCTGCTCGGACCTTCATCTAGCGGCTGACAGACACAGGCCTGGGCAACTACTCATTTCCAGCTTGCAAGCTATCAGCGGCATATCATCGCCTAAATCTTAAATGTAATTACAACTGTGGTTGTTCCACAGAAACCTATAGATGGCTTTTATAAACCATCAAGCCAACCTCGCTAATATTCTTTACTATGCCCTGAAGTTCTGCAAGATACTGTTTGTCAATGCGTCGCGGGTTTGTGTTTTGCTTTCTGCATAAATGTGCTGCTACAGCAGTAGCAATGGCGTGTTGAACTCCATTACCCATGAATTTGACGTTAGATGATGCGATATGAGTCGCACTAATGTGCTTTCCAGCCATCATGAGATTATCAATATTGGTCGAATAAAGGCAGCGGAATGGGATATCGTAGTCTTTACCATCGCGTTCATCCCACTCCCAGTCCTTCAAACGAAAACCGTAGTTGGTATTACCTGGGTAGTGGAGACAGAACGCTCCCCCATTCTTCACAACAGCGTCATTGAACTGTGTATGATTGCGGACATCGTTCTCAGTCAGGACGTGATCGCCCTTGTAGTGCTGGAATTCTCCTTGCGCGGCAACGTAGGCGACCCAGCCGAGTTGAAGACAAGCATACTTGGCTAGCTCAAGCTCCTTGACGTTGGAGAATGTGCCATAGATTGCCCGGAGCAAATGGTCGCGAATATGCTCTCCATGCGTATAGGGATCCAAGTATTGGCCGTATTCCCAGAAATGAGTAAGAGGGAGAGTCATCCGTCGACGAACCGGCCGGGAAAGGGTCTGGGGCTGATAAGATGCGGAAGGACCTTCACCGTTTTCTATGCCGGGTTTGATGAGCTGACCACCCAGGATCGCAAAATCTTTAGCTACCTCGGTAGCCCATGGCACAGGTGGGAATGAGACGGGGGAGTCTGCCATGGAGGTCCGGAAGAAGGCGGTGTTTCCATGATGACTCTTGGTCTTCGTCGTTGGAGCTAGAGGCTCGCCGTGTTCATCTCGTGACTCCTCGCCGAACAGCGTGTCTGCCCCCAGAATACCGGCCAAAAAGAGCTCTTCCAGAGCAATCAATAAAGACTGGCGCCGAAAGGCGGATCTCGCGTCCGCTCCGGGCATCGCGAGCGTCGATCGAGACGACTCTCGAATCATTGGTTGTCGCCGCGAAGACTGTATGTTCGACGAATACGGTAGCGTAAGGATCTTTATCAAGGAGCCCCTTGGCGTGCAGGCCACCACCAGACTTCCGTTGGTATATCTCCTCGACGACAGGGCCTGTAACGCCTCGAGGTCGAAGCCCGATCTCAACGCTTGCATTACCACCCAAGAAAGGTCTGTCTTGAACAATAGCCACACGCTCGCCCAACCGCGCTGCTCTCAACGCGGCAGCTGTACCGGGCAAGCCACCTCTAACGACCACGACGTCAAAGATTCCGGCATCGACCGGTGCGTCTGGCAGACCACGAAGCTGTCGCCTCCAAGCACGGGCTGCATCGTCGGTGCCATTTGGCGGAACTGTATCTTCAATGGAGAGAAAAATAGCGTCACAACGTCCGTTAAATCCAGTGAGATTATGTAAGGTGAAGTTTCCGTCGCCTGCTACTAGTTCAATCTGTCCTCCATGCTCCCAAGACCAGTCCTGATCATTGGCACCAAACTCCTTATCGAGAGCCGTATCGTTGATTTTGATGGAAAATTGACCCGGGTGGTGACCTGGAACCCAATCCTTTGCGCGAACTCATATATGATAGTTACCGGCGTTAGGGATGCAGACTGTCGTTGTTGCATCTTGGACTGGACGCCCATTTCCGTGAGCCATCAGGTATGGAGAACCCATTTCAAGATCAAATTGGGAGTCGAGGACCCATCCTCCGAAGTTGGCGAAAGACTCGGCTTCCACCAGCACTGAATTCGAGGATGATGACGCCATGGCTGCCCGACATGCTAGATGTAATGACAAGCAGACAAATGTTGTTGTATTGTTCCTCGCCGGTACGTTCCTTTCCAGAGGACGAATAGCGCAAGTAGACAAATGGACACTGATGATGATGATGATTAGTGAGCTGAGTCAATTTGGAATAATCCGACACAAATATAATAGTCAGTCAAAGTAAGGCTGACCTGTTTACGTCGTGGATCAACCCCCCTGACCTCGGGTTGCCGAAATCGCATGATGGAAACCTACTAGCCGAGGTAGTAGCCGATTAGTCAGTCCTCTTTTTAACTTGAATTTACGTAGAATAACCCAAAAACCCCAATCTATACTTAACCACAGAAGTCTAGGCAACCTTGCCTCTCTCTTGCATCATTCTATCTATCTACAACCATGTCGACCTCTTCGAAAGAAGCGAGCTTGGACTATGCGCCCACAATAAGCGACCAAACCTCTGTAGAGGCCAATGGCCCAGATCAATTTCAATCTTGTTACCTTCCAGCCCGGATGGGTAACATGGCCGACCTTGCCTATGGTGGCTGCGCACTTGGAGTTGGTCTGAGATCTGCGGGCGAGACTGTTTCGCCGCAATATACCCTATACTCAGTCACTGGGAGCTTTCTGGCTCCTGTATCAATTGCTTTCCAGCTGCAGTGCTGTGTCTGCCGGCTTCGTGACACAAAAACATTTGCAACGAGGCATGTCGAAGTTAAGCAAAAGCAAAAAGATGGCACCACACGGTTGTGCATGGTCATTCTCACGGACTTCCAGAAAGGGACAGAGAAGTCTCTCCTGACATATTCTACCAACCCCACAAAAGAATACTCCCCACCCGACAAATGTCTCACTCCTTTTGAAGCCGGTGAGAAAATGGTCGACAATGGCGAGTTACCTGAGGAGTCTCTCAAGCTCTACAAGTCACTCTTCGGCCTTATGCATCGCTTTTTTGAGTTCCGACAGGCTCCCGAGGGCATTGCAGCCAACAATCTTAGTGGAATCGCGAAGCATCGGTACTCCGACCAAGATGAACTCGAGTTGACCCAGAAGACGTCTGCAGACTGGTTCCGTTCACGACAACAACTATCCAGCCCAAATGACCATTACGCAGCCCTTATTTTTATGATGGACGGCTTTCTTTCTTTCCTACCGTTGGCGCACAACAAGATGTTCTTAGACGATGCAGTGGCGTGTTCCAGTCTGGATTTTGCTCTGAGATTGTTTGTGGTTGACTTGAAGGTTGATGACTGGAACCTTAGGGAGATGAAGACTGTTTGTGGCGGAAATGGGAGGACGTACACGGAGGGGCGACTTTGGGACCAGCAAGGGAAGTTAATTGCAAGCATGACGCAGCAGGCTGTGTTGAGGCCGAAGCAAAATGCACCGGCACGACTGTAGTTAGAGATCTGGCATCGAATTGCTGATGAGAATCAAGCTCAGTTTATTATGATGTAACATCATGAGCCAATAGGGTCAGAGCGATCATGTTGTATCTGCTCGTCTTCAAAGGGTTTCTTTGCTTTAATTTTGAAAAGCTAGTGGTGCCACTCTCTACTTGAGGTGCCCTTGATTTGCTGTATTTTAATTGGCCTAATGTCCCAGCTGTGCTACCCTTTTAGACGCTATACCTGGTAAGCACATACTAGCTAGAGTTTTATCTTCGCCTATATAGTTAATTACCTCGGTTCCCCCTCCGGAAGGCTTCTACTATCCTCATTCACCTCTCCAAAGCCTAAGCGTGAGAATCACAATGCCGCCAATGACCGACAGGCCCTACAAGCGGGCCCATGTAGCATGCAAGGCTTGCAATGCTCGCAAGGTCAGGTGCACCGTCACCTTATCCGGGCCCCCGTGCGCTAACTGCGCTGTGGATGACGTCCCTTGCGAGATGCAGAGCCGCAAGCGGCGACGGCAAGACTGCCTTTCGTCCGGAAGTGTCTCAGATAGCTAATTAGTATAGTAATATGGATATCTTGCCTGCCATGTCTGGTTCGGGGACGCAAGACAGCCCGATACCTTCGGGACAGAGCCCTTCAACGCCACAACTCAGTACTTCGCAAAGCGAGAGTCCGCACCAGGATACCGTCATTCTAGCAAAATATTATGAGCCATGCCGTTGGAACTCATTTGCTGACACGACTGGTCATCTATCTCCTGGCCACTTACAACAGCTCCAGAATCCTTCATCTGCTGCGGCTAGCCGAGAAACCATTTCCGCCGACAACAACGTACAAAGTTACGAAGCTGCTGGAGCTTTGGACGCACAGCTTGATGAATCCAGACAACCTGAAAGCCTTGATACAACAGGTTCATCACCAATTGCCAATGCCACATCAGCATGGGCCGAAACTCTGGAGGAGCGTGAGAGCGATGGCAACCGAGTGCCGTTCTACCCAGGTAAACAGCCTATCTATAAACGATAAAAACTTTCGATCTTGATAATTCTAGGTGATAAAAGAGGACCAGCTTTCGTGATAGATATCTGCAAGCCCGGAAGATCAAACAATAGCAATCATGCTTTTGTGTCCCTGCCCTCACTAGAATCTCTTTTGCCAGAGGAGATAGAGTACCTTCGGTTCAAGGGATGCTTTTCCTTACCCCCGCACCCGCTACGAGAGACCCTTGTCAAAGCTTACTTCCATTATGTTCATCCCTTCGAACCAGTCTTGGATCCTGAGGACTTTTTCAACAAGTACAGCAAAGGTCATCTCAGTTTGTTGCTACTATGGAACTTATTTATGTGTGCTGCAAGTGTATGTTTCCACGACACCAGTAGTGGACGCGCGTGCTGACGGGCATAGTTCGTCGAGGACAGTTTGTTTGCCGAAAACTTTTACGACTCTCAGCTTGCTTTCAAGCACACAGCTTTTCAACGAGCCAAGGTACTTTGAAGCTCGATGTCCCCATCATCTCAGTCCCAATCGACTTTGCTAACAGATTGCGCAGACATTGTATGATGTAGATTATGAGAAGAACAAACTTACCCTAATTCAGTCTGTGTTTCTCATGGGGCATTTTTACGCTAATGCTGAGGATCGCCTGGGTCCTTGGCATTGGAATGGGATTGCCACCAGCCTCTCTCATACCATCGGCCTTCACATGTTGACATCCCCAGCACGAGACGGCATTCAACCCTTATGGCGACGTGTCTGGTGGTGCATCTACTACCGCGAAGTATGGCTGTCAATGGGCCAGGGTCGACCAATGCGGATATGTCTCGATCATTGCTCAACTCCGATGCCGGGGTTTTACGATACAAGTCCCGACTGTTCACCAGAGTATCAGCACTATTTACCTGAACAGCTTGGCACGCTGCTCGGGATGTGGCTACGACTGATTGGGGTGACTCGTGTCATGGGAGAAGTATTGTCGACTAACTATACTATCAAGAGTTCAAGACCTTCGAGGGCGGCCATTGAAAGAGACGAAAACGAGATTCGTGCTAACTGGTTTCCAGATGGACATAATGACCAAAGCCCAGTGCTAGCATCCCACTTATATCAGTTCCGGCTCCATACTCAGTAAGTTTCAGAGGAACATAAATAGTCACAGGCTAAGTAGTTGCAGGGCGGCAATCATAACTCTCTACCGACTATTCCTCCTTGAAACACCATATGGAGTTCCAGCAGACGAGCAGGATTCTTGGAAAACCTTTGCAAAGAACAAGGTTCGGACTGCAGCTTCTCACGCAACCCAGGCCGTCAATTCTATGATGGCAGAGGATCTGATGAAGTTTGCCCAGACGGTCACGTACGTACTTTCACGCCGCCAGGCATTATTCTATTGACGGTTTATTAGCGTCCTCATCATTGGCCCCCCAATCCAAGTACACTTGCTCGAGATGACGTCATCCAAGCCATCATCGAGCCAACTAGCAAAGCACAACTTGGCCGTCTGCCTGTTGGCTCTACAGGAGATGCGAAAGTCTTATATCTCTGCCGACGCTGCGTACAATCTATTCGACCGCGCTAGAATCATGGTCGAGAAAACGCTTCGGGAAGCTGAGGTCATCTCAAGAGAACCGACGGTGTTACCAGAAACGCAGGGAATTAAGACTACGCAGTGGCTTGATGGTTCTGAGGGCTATGATTTTGCATCAACGGGGATTCTGTCAACACTTTGGACGCCATTCGCTGATTTCATGCCTGAGGACTTTTCCGGAAATGACTCCTAGACTAGGGTCTGATGAAGTGGACGTGTTGATGCGATTCGAGTTAGCGCAGAGATTCCCCAACTCTGAATAAGCAATCCAGGAACAAGAACAAGATACCGGGATTCTTATATCGCCAAGGCCCGGATTCTAGGTTGTTGACACGATGCTTTCAGCTTAGTGCGATATGCCTCGGCCTCCGGTACTATGTGGGTCGCCATAAAAACACCAATTCAACAGTTTGGCCATCTTCAGTGGCCCCTGTCCAAGCTCATGGACTACTCTCGGTCCGAGTGTGAAGACATGACGTCCCAACAAAATGATTTGAGACCCTGACCCTGTCGTGAAGGGTCCGGGCAACTCTAAAACCTGCACTGGCCAATGCATGCATTCGTCGTGAGCCGAGGCACACGTAAAACCTTGATCCTTGTGGTCCCATGTGGTGGAGCATGAAAAATTGCGTCAAGAATCTTTCGTCCTTATTAATATACCGGTACTTTGACTTTGACGCATCATAGTGGCATTAAACTGAGTTTCTGCAAGATAAAGTTTAGCATCATAGCATCATGGCTGCAACAGCCGAGATCCCGACCCCTTCGGGCTTGCCTTTGCTGGGTAACATTAAATCAATCAATCCCGACTTCCCCTTGGGGTCTATGGTATCGCTCGCCGAACAGTATGGTGAGAATAACCTCGCGAATGCAAGGGCGCGACAACTAGCTAACAATGCATCACAAGGCGAGATCTACCGATTAAGGTTCCCCGGCCGAACTATCGTGGTCGTTTCCACACAGGCTTTGGTCAACGAGACATGTAATGAGAAGCGATTCAAGAAATCTGTCAATTCAGCTCTCACTGTAAGTCACGGCATACTCTCAGGGCTGGACTGAGGCTGATAACTCCATAGCAAATCCGAGAAGGAGTTCACGATGGGCTTTTTACTGTATGTTGTCTCAGTAATTTTGGCATATTATACTCTAAACACAAATGCAGGCCAAACTCGGAGAGGAGAACTGGGGCATCGCTCACAGAGTGCTAATGCCAGCCTTTGGACCATTGTTGATCCAGCGCATGTTTGACGAGATGCACGATATCGCCTCTCAACTTGCTCTCAAGTGGGCGCGATACGGACCGGACTCGCCCATCATGGTAACCGATGACTTTACGCGTCTGACCCTAGACACACTGGCGTTATGTTCTATGGGGTACAGATTCAACAGCTATTACTCTCCAGTTCTCCACCCGTTCATCGAGGCAATGGGTGATTTTCTTACAGAGGCTGGAGAAAAGCCTCGACGATTGCCTTTACCTGGAGTTGTCTACCGCGAGCGCGATCGCAAGTATCAGCATGATATCGAGATCATGAGAAATACTGCCAGGGAGGTTCTTGATGCCCGAAAGGCAGATGGAAGCACACGAAAGGACCTTTTGACAGCTATGCTTGAGGGTGTCGATACAAAGACCGGCAAGAAGATGACGGATGAAAGTATTATGGATAACTTGATCACTTTCCTTATTGCAGGGCACGAAACTACTTCAGGACTCTTATCTTTCGCCTTCTATCAGCTCCTCACACATCCAAATGCCTACCAGCTTGCTCAAAATGAGGTGGACCAGGTGGTAGGGAAAGGACCTATTCAGGTAGAACACCTCTCTAAGCTTCCATATCTGAATGGTGTTCTGAGAGAAACCCTTCGGATCAACGCGACCATCCCTCTCTTCACTGTCGAGGCCTTTGAAGACACTCTTCTTGGGAACAAGTATCCCGTCAAGGCTGGCGAGACCATCATCAACCTCCTCGCAAAGTCACAGCTCGACCCCACGGTATTTGGAGACGATGCAAATGAGTTCAAACCAGAACGCATGTTTGATGACAATTTTGCCAGACTGAACAAAGAGTTCGCCAACTCGTGGAAACCGTTTGGTAATGGCATGCGAGCCTGCATTGGAAGGCCATTTGCTTGGCAGGAATCTCTACTGGTCATGGTCATGCTTCTGCAGAATTTCAATTTTGTTCTTGATCCCGGCTATCATCTCGGCTACAAACAGACCTTGACCATCAAACCTAAGGAGATGTATATGCGGGCGATCTTGAGGGATAACCTTACGCCGACCACCCTTGAGCGCCGGCTGGCTGGTTTATCTAGTACAGCAACGAGCAAGGAGAATGGAACTAACGGCAAGTCTACTGAGGCTGAAGGCGGTGTCCCTATAACCGTCCTGTACGGTTCCAATAGTGGAACATGTGAGTCTTTGGCGCAGAGGGTTGCAACTGATGCCGCAGAGCATGGCTTCTATGTCACCAAGATTGACTGTCTTGACACGGCAAAGGGAAACCTTCCTGAAGATCAACCAGTTGTGATCGTCACCGCATCATACGAAGGTCAACCCCCCGACAATGCTGGGCATTTTATAGCCTGGATTGAGAAGACTGACCAAGAATCCAAGCCACTCAAAGACGTCTCGTATGCCGTTTTTGGCTGTGGTCACAAGGATTGGGTGCAGACCTTCCATCGCATCCCTAAGCTTGTCGACGGTAATCTCGAAAAGCTTGGCGCCACTCGGATTGTCGACATGGGTGTTACCGATGCATCTCAAAATATGGTCTTCAGTGACTTTGAGACATGGGAAGATGACATTCTGTGGCCTGCTCTTGAAGCGCGTTACAAGTCTGAGCGCAGCAATAAGGCTACAGTCAAGGGACTGAGCGTCAAGAGCTGTAACTTCAGGACCCTTACCCTTCGTCAAGATGTCAAGGAGGCAACAGTGGTCTCTACCAAGACGTTAACAAGAAGCGACGATGCAAAAGCCAAAAAACATATTGAGATACAGTTGCCTGAAGGCATTCACTACACAGCCGGTGACTACCTTGCTGTCCTGCCAATTAATCCCCAAGAAGTTGTTCGCCGGGCGCTGAGGAGGTTCAAGCTTCCAATGGATGCTCATCTGGAGATTTCGAGCAGTACACCAACTGCCCTCCCTACTGATACGTCTATATCAGCGCTGGACGTGTTTGGCTCTTACGTTGAGCTTTCTCAGCCGGCGACCAAGAGGGTGAGAACATAAACAAGCAATCACACGCGACATGAAACTAACTGACTGTGATAGAACCTCCTCCTCATTGCCGAAGCTGCATCCGATGCAGAAACTAAAGCTGCCTTGACCTCGCTATCTGAGGAAGATTATATCGAGGTGGTCAGCGACAAGCGTGTATCGGTTCTGGAAATCCTAGAACGGTATCCCTCTGTCGAACTACCTATCAGAGACTTTTTGCAGATGTTGCCATCTATACGAATTCGACAATAGTAAGAATCTTATCGCCGTGTCGCTTCACCCCTTGCTGACTTCTCTTCTCCAGCTCCATCTCCTCGTCTCCCTTATGGGATCAATCTCGCGCGACAATAACCATCTCGGTCCTCAAAGGGCCCGCCATGTCAGGCCAAGGCACATATCAAGGCGTCGCCACCTCTTACCTCGATTCTCTAGCTGAAGGTGACACGATCCAAGTGGCCATTCGTTCGTCGCCTGCTGCTTTCAGCCTTCCCTCAAACCCGGAAAGTACGCCCATAATTTGCGTTGCCGCTGGATCAGGACTTGCGCCGTTCCGAGGTTTTATACAACAACGCGCCATGATATACGAGTCGGGTCGCACTCTTGCGCCGGCTCTGCTCTTTTTCGGCTGTCGTGCTCCTGACCAACATGATCTTTACCGCGACGAGTTCGATAATTGGCAGAAGCTCGGCGCAGTAGACGTAAGGCGAGCGTACAGTCGACATGGACAGGATTGCAAATATGTCCAAGATCGGATCTGGCAAGATAAGGAGGACTTCATCGAGCTCTGGGAGAAAGGTGCTACGGTGTATGTATGTGGCTCGAGGGCGATGGCTGAGTCGGTACGGGAGGTCATGATCAAAGTCAAGACTGAGATGGACAAGAAACTCGGGGGTGAGATGAGCTTTGACGAGGCAAGTAAGTGGTTCGATGAACAAAGGAATGTGAGGTATGTGATGGATGTGTTTGACTAGGTTGACGAGGAAGAGACACAGAGAGTGTAGGAGAATCTGCATTTGATATTTATATGCAAGGTAAATAAGAGATATCATAGAATTGTAGAAATAGAAAGGGAAATATGGATACTATATCGTTGGATTAAAAACAACATCCACGAGATATTTTCAACCTGTATATGGAGGGCATAATCAGCTTGTTCAGCCAATAAATAGTCTGAGCAGAATTAGGCTTGTATCTCCAAAAAAGCTTTTTTACTTACCTGAACCTGTGCTTGACCATTATAGTGATAGCACTAGCGTCTTAGACTTTTTAAGGATAACTTAAGTGATAAACTCTGAGGACATCAATTAGGCATACCGCCGAGAAAACATACGTATACAGTCTATAGAATTGTCTAAAATCTTGTCTAAATATCTACTAGCCAGATATATAACCACTAATCTACTTTCAAACCAGA
>ONZP01000721.1:0-27656 GCA_900312805.1 Fusarium torulosum
CTTCTAGCTTCTAGCTTCTAGCACTTGTGTCAGAGCTATCATCTTGCCTGGTTAGACCCAACATACCGCGATGCTACCTACTGCTACCTTGCTACTGCTGTACCTGTGAGAGCTACCTTAGTCATGGATCTTGTTCCCGGTCCCCCCTGCGTAACGTTCGAGAAACAAGGAGTAGGCCGGTAGTATCGGCATAGATTTAAAGCCGCATAGAAACTCTGTTTCGGCACTTGCTTCTGGTATTGCTGGATTGTAGAATGCTTATTCTTTCTTGACGAAATTATATCTTTACAACTGAGTGGGTAGTTAGCTATGGATAGTAAAGTACTAAAGAGGCAGATTTGAAATCAGGAACGATATGCTTATACTTGATGTGGTGTTTATGCCATGAACCTTGGACACACTGCATCATTGAACTGTGATATATATGCTGGTATTCAACAACGAGCTGCGAAGCGCGCCATCGACATATACATAGTCCACAATGGGAATAAATACGCAATGGGTGACGTCCATGGGGATCTGTCAACAGCTGCATATGCACATGCACATGTAAGTCTTCCCTCTTTTTTTTTTCTATGCTATTTATTGGCGTTGTTTAGAATATCATTACCAATGCGTGGGGTGGTTAGTAGACTGAGCTTGATACTGGATCACATCCCATACTACGTAGTACCTAGTACGTGTCACTACCTAGAAACGTGGGAACGCTTTCAACCTTCACCTTCTTGGCTGCGATTGAGCTACAAAGCTACCGTAGCTTATTTTAAACAAAAAGTATTCCACCACGTCTCCATCGCAGACGGGGAACCTTTGTGGCTCAACATCTACTTGTAGTGTAGCGCGAACTCCTCCATCTTCATCAACACCCACCCATCTTCATATCCACATCCACGTCCACGTCCACGTCCGTATCCACGCATTAGCAAACCCCACCAATTTCTCTATCTGATCGGATCTCTGTTACTCTTGTCTGTCTTTGAGTTTGGGTAAGGCCAAAAGCAAAAACACTCCCTACCAAAGTATCCTGCAAGCCCATGCCATAAGGCTAGGCTTTGCGCAGCATTTAGAGACAACAACAAAAAAGCATATTCTTTCAACTATTCCCATGTACTACGATCAACGACTCGCATACCAAGTCCACTCACTGGCAGGGAACATGGTTCAAAGCCCTCCTGCTTGACAGTTGCCAAGGTACGCCCTATTCGAACGGAGCTAACACCACTTTCATGCCCTTGGTGAATGAGCCAACATGACACAAGCAAGACGCCGAGTACGCAGTAGAGGGGAAACGGGTCCTTGGGATCTTCGTTTGGTTACTTTCTGGTTCAGAATAGCCTTCCCACGCATGGACCTTGTCCCGTCCATCAGGGGCAGCCCATGTATGTGTATGTGTTGTAAATATCACCTTCCTGTAGATAACAGCATTGGTTATCAATGCCATGTCTCGCTCCATCAACCGTAGCAAATCATCGAACACCATTTGAGTCCCCCAGACGACGCACTGCACGAGTATGACTCGAGAAAATTGCTGAGCAAGTCATTTTCAGACATGTAGCGGCGAGACAGTTGCCCATCCGAAACGCTTGTTTTAATCCGTTGTTCTAGTCCTTGTTTAATCGGTTAATGTGCACTGCCAAGAGTTGGCGATCAACCTGCCATCATATACAAAGAGAATCTCTTGATATGAAATGTCAAGATATTCCCGCACGAAGATAAGAACACACATATATATAATAATTCGCTGATTTGTAGATGAATACCTCAAAAAGGTTGGTCGTAAATTTGCAAAAAAAAAATAGTAGTATAAAATGTCAACAGATAACCTAGCGCCCCGAGAATATGCCTCTTTTTGTTCGTACGCCATGCGCCGGTGCGGAACTGCTTCTGCTTTCGTTCGTCATTCGATGCTGCGTCGTCATGTCGCCCAGGTTGTTGAGCAGTTGGCCATCTAAAAGTTGCAGAAAAGTAATAATGTCCTTCTCATATCTCTCCGTGCATCCACGGTATCTTCCCAATCATCTTGAAATCATCGGGCATATCCTGTTCGTCAAGATAAGGGATTCCCTTATATGTGGTTCTTGACGCTGGCCGGTTGTCGTTGGCGGATCGACCTGCTCGTCCGCCTTATTTTCCTCCTCTTGCTTGATGGATCCTAAATCCGTAACGTGATATATCCAATCATAATACGACACACTTGGACTTGCTGCGGTCCTTGTTCCTATTCCTGTGTCGTTCGTCTCGGTCGCCGCCCCTCGCATCACCGTTGCCTGTTCGCGTCCGACCGCTCGATCTTTCCGAAGGGCGTGAAGCTTGTTGCCGCTGCCGACGTAGAATCCTAACCACGTCGTAGAACGCCTTTTCAACGTTGATGCAGTTCTTGGCTGAGGCCTCCACAAACTCGCAGCCAAGCTCGCGGGCAAGAGCGTGACCTTCTTGTGTCGAAACCTCTCGTTCGGTGACTCGGTCGCTCTTGTTGCCGACAAGCATAATGGGTACAGGCAACTGCGCATTTGCGGAGGAGATAGGGGAGCCTGGGTAAGAAGGTGACGAAGCGCACGACTCCTTGACTCGTTGAATCTGATGGTGGAACCGTTTAATGCGGGTAAAAGATGAGCGTGACGAGATGCTGTAGACTAGAACGAAGCCTTCGCCATCACGAATCCATTGATCTCGTAGTGCTGTGTACTCTTCCTGTCCAGCGGTATCAAGTACTTCGAGCATGCAAGGCTGGCCATCGATAACGACCTGCTTTCGGTATGAATCCTCGATCGTGGGGTCGTACTGTTGCAAATTGTTAATTCAACGTAACTGGTAAAGCTGACGCAAGTGCACGCAGTATCAAACTTACAGTTTCGACGAAGTGTTGCAAACATAACTGAATGGTAAGAGCTGTCTTTCCCACACCACCATCTCCCAGCACCACCAACTTGTATAGCACCATGCGGCCGGCCATGATGATGGCGACGGCGAGGGAAATCGACAAGAGGTAAGAGTCGATAAAAGAGGAGAGATTGGTCCTCAGAGGAGGAAAAAACAATTCAGGCGACCAACGGACCGGAGAGGGGGAGGGTGGAGAAAAGAGGGGGTGGTCGGTAACGAGGCTCAAAAGATGAGTGTCGATATATCCAAAGGTGGTTGGAGGTTGTGAGGTCGAGGTCGTGGTTCACGGGCAGAGAAGAGGCGAAGGTGAGGAACGAGGAGGGGGTGGCTTGATGGAGCAATGAGAGCTGTGATCTAGCACCGGCGCCAGCAACTGAAATGTACTGCGCTGTAGACTGTAGGCTGTGTGCTGTACTATGTAGGCTGTAGCGGCGGGCGGATGTCAAGGCGTCAAGGCGTCAGTCAAGGTGAGGCAGCTGGGCTGGACTGGACCGGCGGGCAGTGCAGTTAGTGCAAGGTAAGGCGAGGCAAAGCAAAGCAAAGCGATGAATGCAAGGCTCAAAGACACAAGGCAAGCTGCAGGGTGCGCGGCAAGGCAGCAACAGATATCGACGAACAAGCGCCAGTGGCAAAAAGCTGGTAATAATAATCGAGTGTGGTGAGTAAACGGAAATGAGTATGAGTGCAGCTAGATAGATAGTCGTGGTTGTAGTCGTAGTGTCCAGTCCAAAAAAAAAGAGTTGGGACAGAAGATAGATGTTTGGTCTAGGTCTAGGTCTAGGCGTAGGTGTAGACGTGGAGTCTGGTCTTGGACTTGCACTTGCACTTGACTTAGGTTGCTTGAGGTGGACTTGAGCTTTACCTTAGGAGACGGGAAAGATGGGATAGCCCAGCCCAGCCCATTTCAGGTGGGGAAACCTTTTTTTTCTCTTGTCTTTTTTTCTTCTTCTTCTTCTTCTTCTTCTTCTTCTTCTTCTTCTTCCTTCTCCTTCTCCCAACCAACTTCACCCAAACCAAATGCTTGGAGGAGGTCGAGGTCTGTACCGTTCACTCAGTGCTAGCAGGCCCTTGAAGGTGGGCGCCCTGGAAGCCCAGTAGCCCAGGTGCAGGGCAAGGTTGCCATTTGGGCGGGGCGCCAGGTTCAACCAAATACCTGGGTGAGAGGTACCCATGTAATGGAGACGCGGCAGCGGTACTCTCTTCCTAGGACCAAGAGGCAAGGCTAGAGGCCCTTGGAGGGGTCCTCTAGGGGGGATCAGCAACCAAACAAGCCACTTCATTATGGCACTTTGCAAAGGAGATTTACCTCGACCACATGTACTCAGGGTACACAGCTTTAGGTTGGGCACGTTTCGTTTATGGATAAAGTGGAGGGCAATGCAGAAGCACACCAAAGCTACCTCATGGAGTTTGGATTGAGATCACAATCCCAAACGTACTGTTTCTTCGCTGTCAAAGCCACTAACAGCGGGATAACGGAAGTATAACAATTCATCGTCGGGACAAGGGGATCCAGCAATAACCCATACACGAACAAACTTGACAAGTATTGTACAGTATCCTTACATACACGAGATACTGACCCAACCCAAGGGACGGAGCTGCCCTGGCCATCTTCATGGGTAGGATATCGGCTTGGTGGGTGCCCCGAGAAATGGGAGAGCGAGGGTGCTAGGCTTCTGATAGGCGAGGGATGAAGCCGGAGTGGTGAAGCGGTGGACGGGGCACGCCCGGGGCTGGTCATAAAAGCCGATGTTGAGCGACTCCATTTCCTTTACATTCCCTCTCCCTCACCTTGGTGTGCAACAGCAGATGCTCTGTAAGCTGCGAAACTTCCTCGTGTCTGTCTCATGTCTGATCTCTGATATAATCACACACACACACACACACTGCAACATGAGGAATACTGCAGCCCTGCGTCTGTTTTTATGCATGCTCAAGGATCGGAATCCAAACCTAGATGGGTGTTGTCGGATTCTTCGAAACACCAACACGGGCCGTTTTGGGTTGTATGAGAACTGCTTCTTCTGCCAGGGACAGGATTCAGATGCGACCTTGGTAAATGAACGATGTGGTGTGACCTCTCTATACCTGCTGTGTCGTTAGTCGCAGTACTATGTACTCCCTAAGGTAAGTTCCATAGTTGTTCATCGGCAAGCACCCGGGAGCCCGGGTCACGGCTCGGTTGTGTCGCGGCGGGCGGGCGACTCGACCGGACCTGGTAGGCACAGTAGATTTACCTGGTTACTTTACTGTAACCGGTCTTGGTCCGTAATAGCTTGCACAACAGCTGGAGAGTAATATACTGAATTTGAATGCTGTTGTGTGCTCTGACATGTTGGCGTTGCTCATACAGTAGCTGGAGAACCAGCATGACTGGCCATGGGGCCGAAAACATGCGCGTTGCCTTCCTTGGTGGTTCGAGTGGAGAATTGGCAAACTGCTATTGCTTGTTGTGTTGATAATGTGCATCGAGCATTGCGCTTCGTTTTGGAGATGTTGGAGAAGGAATTGATTGATCAGTTCCGTGGCACGTATCGTATTGATCAATCGAAAAGCGAGGAGAAAAGATAACGGTTTTCTCAGACGGTTTTCTCTTTTCAATATGGCTCCACGGCTGGTCTCTTTTGCTTTTTTTCTTCTTCTTCTCTTTCCCCCTCATATCCCAAGTGTTTTGCCCATCTCTCATCTCTCCCGTCATCATCGTCACCCTTGTGATTCTGCACTTCTGCACCTGTGCACACCTCTGAAGTGTGCAGAACTGCAGACTGCAGCCCAACCCACAGGCCAAGCGGTCGCAGGACGGGGCAAGTGGTGTGGTTGTGTCCAGAGGGACAGGGTCCTTGTCTCCCCGGGAAGTCCATTCCCAGTCTGGAATGGTTGACTTTTTAAAGAGGGCCTGCTTTGGAGAAAAGGTGGTGGCCTGTGCGGAAGCCGCTCCCAGCAGAGCTCACGTTTCTTTCCAGGGGAGCTCTTTCGGAAAATGGAGGGGAGACGGGCAGTCCAGGGCAGGCACCATAGAAGACATCTACAGGACCTCATGTACAACCTACCTGCCTCATTCAATCCTCAACATTTTAACTTCATACCATGTACCGCTGACGAAGATTTTCATACCTGGTAACGGATATAGTTACAATACAATGCCTACATATAGACTTGGAGATATGTACCATCCCCTACTCCGTACTGTAACTGCAACTGCAACTGCGACAGTCCTAATTATCCGAGATGACTCCAACCCAAAAAAAAAAAAAAAAAAAAAAAAAACAAGCATCGCCAGTTCTCCATCATCAAATCCCGACCAGCATTTTCGGAGCCGCGTTTGTCGAGCTCCAGTCGGCGACCATTGACCGGCATTGATGGATCGTCTTGGAACCAATTCTTCCTCTCGGGCTCTTGCTCTTTCAAGGGACCCGGCCTTACTAAGACAGAGAGGCGAGAAGCTCCCTGGTTCCCTAGCTCTCTCCTCCCACACATCCGCGCTCCTCCAAGGCACAGCAGCAGCAGCAGCTCTAATTGTTGTGCGTCCCGTCCCCTCTGGGGAATTTACGACCCTGTCACTTGTTGATCTTATTTATCAGCGAGCTTGGTTCTCCACCGAAATTTTGAGGTTGGATGGACGGGAGAGGAGGTTGGCGTTGAAGAGTTACTGCTTGGCTTGGCGACTTGGGCGAGGGCCGGGTCTAAGGAGTTGGTTACTGGGGCTCCAGACCCAGTCAGGCCAAGCGCTCCGTTCCGTCTCGTTGGTCTTTGCTCGACATAACGATCAACGTAAGTATGTGTTCTTAACTGACGAGGCCAGGCGTATGGGAGTTGTCAATTACCCTGCAGAAGACAGTACCTTTCCCTGAAATCTATACTGGATTGGTCGACCGAGGTCATTCTCGCAATCATTTGGTCGAACACGACAGCTTGCCAGTTTCTTTTTCTACACGAGGTCTGGTTTTGGGAACAGTCGCCGCCTTTTGCATTGGCCAAACATGGCATCAACAATGCATGGTTTTCTGGCGTAATGCAAATGAAAGGTGATGAATTGTTTACATTGGTAATAAGGTAAAGTCGAGACGAGACACGCCGTCTTCTGGTAATCTTCCAAAACGCAACTGCCTGCCTTTCAAAGCTATCCCATGTCGAATGCTACTTCTTACATGGATTTCCATTTCGCCCGTCTCGGTACTCCATAGAGACCCTGCTTTTTTCCCGGATGCTAGAGACGGATAGAGACAAGCTTCGGGCTACACACAAATCGTTTCGTTGCGGCAAATCAGAAGTGGCAGTGCAAAGTAAGTTGGAACCAGCAATATCAATATCTGTCACCAGTCACCTAGTTAAGCAAGTGAGTTGGATCGGATAGATCCATCCCAGTCTGAATCAACAATCTCGTTCTCAGCACGAAGAACAAGGGCGACGCTACTCATAACCTTGGAAATTTAAGCGTCGCGCAGGACCGGCGTTTATCTCACTTCGTCACGCCAGTCACGTACCCTGCTCATAGCATTGCAGGGCAGCTGGGACACAATCAGGGGCTTCATGAGCCTCAGCAACCTTTGAATACACACATACGTGATGGGATGCTTGTTCCGTTGGCTCGGAACGAGCCCGTTTCCTTCTCCGACGTGATATATGCACTCGCCGCAAATTTTCAAGTTGACCGGTCAGGTAAGCCATGCATTAAGAAGTATTAGACAAGCAATTCGAGCGCACTTGGTGCGTTGTGCGTTTGGACCCTGGGCATCAACGGCCATGCTCATGATTCGCTTCACAAGAGTTGCACAGACACAAAGGCAGTACCCGATGTCAAACTATCGTCATCATTAAGGACCCTTTAATCTTCCTAACGTTCAGTTGCTTAATTAATGTCGTGATACGTATCATGGGCTGACTGTCTAGCTGCATCATAGCCTCCAATGCTCCATCATGCCGATTTACCCCACACAAGTCAAAACCTTCTGTTGACGTCTCGGAAGGGTTTGTAGCTGCTATATCGAGTCGACATTATCATAAGAAAAAGAAAAGAAAATAGAGAGAACAATGGCCGAGCGCTTCTTCTCAGACATGTCAGATATCATGTTTCGGTTACGGCCCGCCGGTTGTTTATTGTTTATCACCCAGCCCTTAGCCCTCGGCCCTTGATATGTTTTGAGAAGCTATCACGGGCCTCGCACACTAGTCGTATAGGACCGATTAACACACATGGATACTCTTTTCCGCTCCATGGGTTCACTTTTTGGCCAGTCCTCATCGCGATCTAGAAACGCCATAACAAATGGACTGGCTTTGAACAGAAATTCGGTTGTCCGACTGCGGTCACAATGTTACACATCCCATGGGGTAGGTAGGCAATAACGACGTTTTCCCCAGAATTTTGCTCTACAGCTGCAGCTAAGTCCTTAAACGACTATTGGACTGAACGTTGCCGCATGCCGTCAAAGCCAGCCTCAGTGGAGATTGAACCAGGCCGGATGTCATTTGCCTTGTCTCGGGTTGGCCCAGTCCTGTGCCGCCAGACACTCCTCTTGCTGTTGTTGTTATTGTTGGCCTTTGGTACGGATAGTGAAATGAGATCCTGCACTGCCGGGTGCACGAGCCGATGAGCCCAGCCAGTCGGAACTTGGTCTAATTTCATTCAATGTGCGGTGGAGAAGTTGAGGACATTCTCTTCTTGCCCATCGCTACAGGTAGGCGGATAATACCAGATGCATGTGATGAGAAATTGGCAAAATTGAGCCGTTGAAAGATATTCCACGATGTCCATGCTTACCAACACGCCTACCGCAACCACGAATATATGGTATGGTATGGAGAGGTATGATGTGTTTGTCAGACTTGCATCACAGACGTCACCTTCCTTTTGTCAAGAGAAATGATGAAATGGCTGTATCAGACCATGTTCCAGAACGCAGGTTTCTGGATCAGTGTGATAGACCATAGGTATCAATTGGAATGGTGACTTTCGGCTATGATCAAAAACAACCATTGGGTAACTGGGAGACAACCCAACTCTCATTACTAGGAACTAACACAGCATCTAAGAAGTCCGAATTTGGAAGACCTAACACGCGAGCGTATACGATTCTAGATCGATTAACGAGGGAGTTTATTGTGATGCTAACAATAGAAGGCGCCCTATTTCTGGAACAGCCGAGGCAGTTCTCGATTTATGATAATGTTGCTCGAGTCTCTGAATCAGAGATAGCTCTTGAGGCTATGCTGTTTCTCACCGACAGGAGCTAGGCATGTTATATGAGTTTCTGGGAGCATCATGCCAGTTCCTCAAGTTTCTGGGCCAGAGTTAGAAACCCTTGATCCTTCTCCGTGATCCAAATATCAACCCAATCTTGCGCCTGTTGAAATCTCTCATCGGCTACACCCCAGGCTTCTTCCATCGGGCGTTCGATATATACCGTTCTTAGGCCACAGGCTCTAGCAGCCTTAAGATCGCTGAGGTGTGCAGCTACCATGGCTACTTGATGAGGCTCCAGCCCCAACTCGCGCACGGCACCAGAATACACCGCCGGGTTTGGCTTGTACGCTGCAAACTTCTCAGCTGAGAGAAGATGCTGAAAGCCCAGGTTGCCAAAGTCGTTCAAGTCTCGGAGCAAGGAGATGTTACCGTTGGAGAGCGTGCTGGTCTTGTGAGTCTTGCCGAGCTTTTCGATACCATCTGAGGAATCCCCCCACGGTGTTAAGCGATGCCAGACAAGGCTCAGCGATTCGATCTCGGAGGGGCTATATAGACCGGTCAGGTTCCAGGCCTGGAGTAGCTCGATCAGACTATCGTGATGGTGTTGATCAATGGTCTTCCACGTGTGTTTCTCCGGGTCAAAACCTCTGGTGAACTTCCCGTACGAGTCTCTCCACTCCTGGGCAAACCGACCCCAGTCTTCGTCAGTGAGAGCTTGAAGTCGAGTTTTGAGATCTTGGTCTAGGTTGGAAGAGGTTTTGCGGAACGCTCGAAGGATGAGTTCCTCGGTTACGGATGAGCGCCAGTCGACGACGGTGCCGAAGACATCACACGTGAGGGCTTTGACTTTGCTAAGCGGCGAGATTGTTCCTGGCGACATGTTGAGTGTTGGTTTGGCTGAGTGTGTGTAATGGTATAAAAGTGTTGCTTCTTGCTGGTTCGTTGATGAAGTAGTTGCTGCAATGGTGATTGCGCAATGAACTCATCGAATATAGAGGCATGTCACATGATATTCTGCGCCCTTCGTTGACAACAGGAGCGAATTCGTTGGTAAATGCCGCGGTATAGACTGAAAAGCAGGCAAGAGTCAGTAAATTGAAATCGGCAGACACTGATGATCTTTGTTTATTCAGCCTTTGAAAATGTTAGTGATCATTGCACGATCAGAGCCATTGGTGTATAGGGTACCTCGAGGCATGACGACGACGCCAAGCACTCTGCCATCATTTAGTAATTCATATGATTCGTGATATAAGTATGAGGATAGTTTATAACAATCCGCACAGGTGAACAAATATGTAGTTCTCTTTCTCCGTACTCTCGTTACACCTGGTATTCCACCCAAAATACCAGTTATGCCACCAATATTGCTTGAATACTCCTGGCAAGGAGAACATAAAGTTCGATTAAACTGAGCGTTCGAACACTGACATGTGATGAAACATGAGCGAAGTATAACTGGACATCGGAATCATAATAAACCACGAAAGTTAAACGTTGTCAACACAACACTTGTGTTGTGTTGTGTTGTATTGTGAACAAACCTCACCCTTCTGACATTCACAATATAAGGAGCAGAAACATAACAGGACGAAACCTCTAATGTGGAAATATAGCACTCAGCAGTAAAAAGTCTTGTAACCCTAAACAATGATATATTGGCACGATCGTTCAATACCCACCTACTATGTGGTATATTTAATGTCCGAGACCAACAGGCTAGATACTTGAAAACGCTGCCAACTATATTGGGAACTACAAGCTGAGCCAACGACAATCACTTAAACTTTTATGTCATATAGAGCACAATGTAGAGGATAATACGATGTACAAGAATTAAGATGTCGGTAGTCATATGCCAGAGTTACTTTTAACAAAATGGGTTAAGAGTGACTGATTGCGTTCACCAGAACTACCCCCTTGCTAGTAACAGCCTCTTGTCCTAACCCATAAACATGTGTGCTATATTAGCCCTATGTTCTATAATAAGACAGCTATTAGTCCGTATGCTATAATGGTGTAGACAGTTACTGGGACAAGGGGAACGAAGCGGATATCTACTACGATCTAAATCATCTTCAATATCAGTGGCTAGTGAAGTACTTTCAGAGGCTTTCGTAGTCGTACTATTGCCGTATATGTTGAACCATAACCGTTGTCCAAAGAAATAGCCACATGAATCGGCTACGTTAAAGACATGGTGGCACATAATAGCCAGTGTGTTCCACAACATACGTTATCGCGTCGGAGTAGCTCACGGTTACACAGAAGCTCGAGGCCTCACTTCCCAATTCAATCTCCACCTCTTCGATAATGGGTGAAGACAATAATCCTAAGTCGAACCACTCACTGGTCTATTACTGGGTCCTATTGATGGCTTTGCGCAGCAAAAGTTCCAAGATAGCATATCGGATTGTGAAACCTGACGTGAGTTGCTGACATGACATATCAGAAGCCAAGATTTCGCACAGATCACAGATGTACGAGGAATACATATGCTTAACTCGCGAGAGTCAGTGAGACTTAGGTTGATGTTGACTGAGTCAGATCTCGTTGATAAGCTTGTGAGCTATCGAGATGATCTGAATAAACTCACTGCACCGGGACGAGAACATACTGGATGATTCCTCTACCAGGGATCCTAGGTAGCGGCATGTGCTACTTCTGCAGCCTTCAAATAGAGGATTGTTGTTTCTCGCCCCACGAAGCGGGTATATTTGTTGGGGGTACGGAATTGCCGGCTGTAATTATGTTTGCATAATGTATTGATTGTCACCAAGCGTCAAGGGGACAAGACTGGAGAGCTCGTATAAGCCCCCTGTACTTGTGACATATAAAACGTGCCGGATATTACCTGTCACTCTATACTACAGGCGACAATTGTCATATTTATCTTGTATTACCATTCAGACTGGAGTAAAATATAACGACCAAACCTTATTTGACCATCTTGTTTCACCTATAGGCAGTATGTAATATGGAGAGAAGCCTCATGGAACATGTATTAACTGTATGTCACATGATTCTGATAGCTCAACTGTTGTTGAGCCGAGGTAACAACATAGAGATATCGTCTTAGCAAAAGCAAGTCTTACTTGTTGAAGTGGGGTTGTCTGTATACTCATGATATGGAGCAAGAAGTACTAGAGAGTGTAGACACAGATCCGAACCGCTGAGGTCGGAGTCGATTATCCAAGCGTTCCAGCGAGTCTGATATGCACAGATTTAGCTAGTAAAAGCAAGATGACTATACAATGATGTTGTCTTGCTGACCATATCGGACTATTGCTTCCTACACATCCCGCTTCATCTTAGCTCTTACAAGTTGCCCCTGGGGAGTATGAGAAACTATCCAGTCGCGATATACAAAGAAAGAATTGACTCGTGACAATGATGACCAGTCAAAGCGTTATTCCTACTCGAGAGCCGCGTTACTAGTCAGAACTCTGGAAAAAAAAAGAAAGAAAAAAAGCACTTTCGCATCATGTATATTAATTTGAACCCTCTTTGCAATCAACACCACAACCAGCCAGATCCTTGACTAAATCCATACACTCGAACTATATTTGATTGCTTTCCTAACATATTCCTGCCCACTGTTTCCTATAGTGTATATTGCGGTGATGGAAACTATACAGGTATTTGTATGTTATAATAACAGCACCATATAACAGATCGAATACTCAGAGTGTTCAACGTTGCACTGGGGACATAATATGCCGCGATTAGCGAGGCAATACAGTCACTTTTATGATTTACAAGGACCCCGTGAAGTCAGGTGGAGGTTACAGTATCCATTTCCCAAAAAAAAAAACTTTGGTTTCTCGTTGCTTTTTCTACGGCGTGGCTTTAATTTGACATGAGCAACGTTATGTGACAGGATCAGCCCTGTTGGGTGAGTCAACGTTCTGTGACAGAGCCCCAATTGTTGCGGCTCACCGTTTACAGGCCTGAGTTGACAAACAAATTTATTTTGTGAGTATTGCACACCGCAGATACTTTGTGTTGACGGGCGGGAAATGGCTCTCGTATGTTTATTAAACTGTATTTTCTGAAACCGCGGAACAAAACACTAAACAAACATGCAGGGTAATGTATCCCTTGAGAATGAGGCTGACCCACGTTTTTGACTAGACCCTCAGACTCTCCATGATCTGGTAATGAAGCCGCATGTTTCATGTGGCAGCGCGGCGCTCTATTAGCGCGTGTGCTATGAGGGGGATTTGCAGACAAGAACCATCCTATCGGCACCATGAACCCTTGGGCTTTGCGCTTGGTTGAGCCCAAGATACGTACAAAGAAGGCGCTCGACGATCGAAGGATCACATCCTCTCCTTTTCGACCAGACGCCGCATTCATGCCGGCTGACAGCAATCGTGTAACTGAGAAACAAACATGTCAGGGCCGAAGATGGTTAACGTTTCTGGCGGCTGGCCAGCTCAAAGCTGTCTCTGCATCGAGGTTTAAACGGCCCGCGCCTCGACTAGCGGATAGCGAATGGAACAAAGTTTGATGAAAGCGGTGTTTCCCGGTTGAACCGTTGTGATAGGCTCCGATGGTACTGAGGTCTGTCTTTCTAGACCATCGATAACGCCTTGACCTCGTTTGTGATCGGAAGCAGACGCTGGTCGAGAGTTGAAACAGGACGAGATCGCCACGGACCTGGTTTGGTTTTCAGCACGCGCACGTATCTTTCTCAGACCCGACACAAGCGGGAGGCTTGGGTCCTGGTGAGGAAGATGCGGCCGAAAGAGACCGGGGAATCCGGTATACCTGTTCGGTAGTTTATTGGAACCCGAGCTGATCTTTTCCCTCACCAGATCTGCACATTTATCTAATCTGTACATACTTGAGTTTAGTAAGGAAACGTCGATGCCTAATCTGCTGATCCTACGGGGAGCTATCCAAAGGAAGGCAATCGAACCGTACTTCGTATTGAGGTACAAAATCCATTTAACCGTTCTGCATGAGCAGGATTGGAACAATGTAGTACGTACTTCCTCGTTCTTGTTTAAGAGAATGAATTGTCAGCGAGCGGTAATTAGCTAGCTTGCTTGCCAAAAGGCTGATAATCAAACTTAGCCCGTTCGAAGTGGAGTGAAAGCCAGGATCTTTTGCAGCAATCATCTGGGGTGCAGCTCGGTAGGAGAGGTACGAATGGTGCTATGCTGTGCATACATACCCATTAGAGCATACAAAGTGCAGTCAGATGGAGTGACAGGTACTCCGTATGCTGTGATTGCTACTCTCGAGAACAATCCAAGTAAGACTGAAGTTGCTGTTGGTGACGCTGAATCTTTGGTCAAGTTGTGTCGATTGATCCCCACCTTCATCAAATAGCCGTTGGACAGGGGGATGATTATCGTCTTGACATCTCGGCAAAGGATTTTCGTGAGATTGGGCTGAACAGATTCCTATGTGATCGTTGTGACGTTCATGTCGAATATACCTGTATCATCAGGTTCACGTGCCCTTCTTGTTGGTGACTCCGTTGAGAATTTGACCAAAAGAGAAGAAGACCGAAATACATCATTTGCTTGCCAGTCTAGCCGGTCTACCCCTGGCAGAAGCGGCTTGTCTGGCTCGTGCATTGCTTGTCCCTGTAGGCTAGAGGCTCCGAGTACCAGATTGTTGGGCCAGACGCTGGTCTGGCTTGGAATAACATAGAGCTAGCTTCCGAGCGAACTGCGCAGTGTAGTCATGTTTGTGCAGGCATAAGCATCGAAGTATTGAAGTATCGAAGTCGTTGCATCCTGGGAGCCCGTTGTGGAAGTCGATTGTTTTGAAGGAGGGGTTAAGCAGGCAGAGAATTTCCGTGGTGCGATGTTGCCGAGTATCAACAGCCTTCAAAGAGGTGTCTGAATGTCATAGTCAGGGATTGGAAGAGATTGCGCTTGTGGCGATGCCAGGCCCAGCACGAAAAGCCCATACGTTGACTCCTATTTGATCCATCAACCTTGGAAATATGCAGGACCGATATTACGGCACTGCAGGGGGGTGTGCAAGTTAGTGCGTGCATTAGCTTTCCCGGGGAGGACTCTTTAGCTTATTTTGAGGGAGCGAACGTTGGTCTTGTCTTGGCTGCTCAACGAGGTTCTAGGAAATGTAATAATAAGAGGTTAATATTAGGGACTAAACTTAGATGTTGTTACTTCGATATCCATGGACGTCTTAATATTGGAATCCTCAAGTATCATCGCCTGCGATGTCTTGAATGTTCCTGCCAAGTTGTAGGAAGCAACCTGGACCACAATGTGGCAGGTAATTTGGATTGGAAAGCGTGTCGCACAAGCACACGAGGAAGGTCGCTTCCAAAAAAAATGGAAGGCCTCAGTCATCAACTTCCTCAGCGGCCTTAATGCGGCCCCAGGAAATAAATACTGTTTCAACATTGACTTCATCTGCATCTTCTCAACTTGAGCACATTCTTCAACAAATCACTTGTTGTCTCTCCTTGTTGCAGTCCCCGGACCTGATCCGCGGACTAGGATGTACGTAGTAAATATGTACATGTGGAATGGCAATCAACTGCAGCTACAGATGCAGACTCGACCTGCAAGCCAGGCCAAATTAATCACTTTCACAATCGACAACGATGTACCTGACTGGGGACTTCTTTTGGACTAGCTAGTCTTGATTAGGTCAAGCGACCATGGAGGGGACGGATCGAATCGAGAGGCGTTGATGGCCGCCAGTCTATTCGGAAAGGCGTACGGACTCTACGGAGTAAAGTCAGTTATGAACAGCAACAAAGTTATTCGAGTTAGCCCCGAGCTGACAAAAAATTACAACAAGAGCTATTGGCTGACATTGCCTTGTCTGATGTCAGGGGTTGTCAATAAGAGCATGAGCCATCTTGGTCCACGTCCAATACTTACTTTCTGACAGACTTGGACAGAAGCCTCCTTCTCAGCTGCTCACATAGCACGCCTCGTCCGAAGCCCTCACGAGAGCATCGACGTTGGGGCCGTCACCCTCCATCTCTGCTCTCCGGTCGAGTGAGTAAGCCTCGTCGACCCTTAATCAAAAGCAACCAGGTCCAACCTTCTGGCTCCGCTCCACCTCCCGTCCCCTAACAGGTGGGCCATTCCCTTTTCTGCTCAGACTTTGCAAGGTTCCCCTGCCGCTGGCCCAACCCAAATGTTGATTTGTGTTGGTGAGAGAACTGAAATGCGTATCCCCTGTCTCTTCACTCGCCGCTGTCACCTGCAAGGCTCTGCTCTTTTGTGGAAAGCCATTGGACTGGTAGAAGTGAACGCCTCAGAAGTGGATACTTTACAAGGACATGGCAAGGAGCGCCCGCGTGGGCTTTAAGACGACCCGCGTCACTACCACCTACCTTTAGACCACTCTGAGGGTCTTGAACGTCTTTAGAATAACTCTTATCTTCCCATTCTCGCTGTTACGCTTGTGTCCTCCTTTCTCGTTCTTTTTTGGCTCTCGTTTGTTACTACCACTGGTATTTCTACTGCTAGTGCTGGTGCTGGCTTATGATATTCTTCTTTATATCAACTTTGTCTTATTTCACCTCACGACACTTGGATATTCTCCCGGCTCATTTCAAGTCTCTCATTGCGCCCGATGCCATGGCATTGTCTTAGCCTGTGCGCTTCTGAGTGAGCAGCGAGGCCAATTCGAAACGCTAGTTGCTTGCTTACCTCTGCAATGTAAGTCGGGACATGTTTTTGCATAGTGCTACTCGGCACCAGTTTCAAGGCTTTCCCGCTGTCTCATGTTCTATTTCCTGAGCCCATTGCGCGCGGCGGGTTATCCATTGACTGGTTATTTCTGGACGACTCTTAACTAACGGAATTAACGTATAGCAATGGTAAGATTCATATTGCAAACAACGACGTGGTTACCAACGTTGGCTCTTTTCTGTCTAATTTCGAGTTGCCTTTTTTGCAAACCAATCAAATTCATTGTGTCTTATTCTATTTCACCAAGCACGCGGCAGCGAGAACGTACCGGCGTGTACAAGTGGAATTACCGAGTACACCCTTTACGGTGGTCCATGAAACGAGGCTACCAGATTCATCAAACTTCGATAGCTGCAGAGCTACTTACACAACTCCATCATGGGCATGTGGGAAACAGACGATGAGTATCTAAGTGGCCCGGCTGCTACTTCGCTGCCAACACCTTTAGATACTCCCTATCGAACGCCTTCGAGAACATCAAAAAGATCGCGACGCTCAGTTACACCACCTGGAAAGGATGCTTCACCTCCGCCGTTACCTAACGAGATGGGTTCCAAGAGATCATCCCGGAATATGCCACCCGATGAAACCATCAGCATTTTGGATCCCAGGCGGTTTACTCCTACACTACACGCCAACTTGGTGTCCGAAATTCTGGCCCTTCGTCGAGATCAGGAGGAGAAAACCCGGCAAATTGAAACCCTCGAAGCATCTCTTTATGCGGCAAAGGAAGAGAAAGACACACTGAAATCGAATCTTACGGAAACAGGCAAGGAGAGCAGGTCCCTTAAACGTCAGCTTTCTCTTCTCGAAGGCGGATCTTCGTCCGCACTCGGTGAACTGTCACGGGAACGCGACGATGCTGTTGAATCGGTCGCCGATACGAGGAAACGACTTGAGGCTGCTCAAAAAAAGATTCGTACTCAGGAAGAGGACTCTTTGCGAGTCCATGAACTATGGGCACAAGAGAAAGATGAATGGGAGGAAGAGAGACGAAAGTATGAACGCCGACTCCATGTTGCAGAAAACCGCCTGAAGAACGTTCTTGACGAAGTTGCCGCATATCAGCAAGCCTTCAGCAACGCTAACGGCGGAGGCAACTATGGGACAGCTCATGGCCATGAGAGTGAAGTGGAGGAAAGCGGTCGAGAAAACGATGCTGCTAGTGTAAGGACGATGAGTATGACCAACAGCATCCGGTTTTCCCTGCAAAGCGGTCTTGGAGTGATGAGATTCAATGGCAACTCTCTTGCTGATGAGCTCAATTTCGACGACGAGGACGAACAAAGTGACTTCGATGGGCGAGAAAGCGCCATGTCGAACTACGCAACATCTTTTCACACAAGAAATCTCAGTCGCGATAGCCCCGTCAAACGATTCCATGCACGAAACCAGAGTTTTGATAGTATCAAGAGGACAGGAAGCGTAACCCGCGGTAGACTTTTCATGAACGAGCCGGTGCCAGAAGCTTTAGAAGACGAGGATGAGGAGAAGCAGGATAATATTCCTGCCGCCCCTAAGACCTCGTATACCGATACAGGAATTCAGTACTCGCCGCCACCTTCACCCAAACTATCACCCGTGAAGCCTGCGACGCCTGAGCCTCCAGTTCTTGTCAAACAGCCGGAAGTTGAGTCTTCACCGCGAGGAGATGGAGAAATCGAGGCCAACCAACGCCGGAAGCGTGTTCATCCCCCACTCAGCATCGAGCCACCAACTCGACGCCTTATGGTCTCGAGTTCCGTGCAAACGGTTGAGGAACCGTTGGTAATTCCCACGACGCCCAAAACACCCAAATCGCCTACCCGACCACCGCCACCACCACCCCCAGTCCTGCCTCCCATGGTTGAAAAACCTGTGATGGCTACCTCTTCTACCCAGACCGAAAGCCCGCCCACTCGACCACCCCCAGCTGTCCCAGCCGCTTTGACACCTGCACCTCCCCTTGCTATCCCAAGCATCAGTGTTCACCCTCCTACTAGTCGTCCTAGCACACCCAAGGAGCCACGATTGCCAGTTCTTCACAAAGATTTTGGCTGTCAAGTCAGTCTTCCTTCGTCAGTCTTAACAGCTGACGCAGGAGTACAGACAGAAGGTATTCAGACGGACAAGCGAATGGCATTGCTCCCACCTCATCTTCAGCCTTCTGCGATTTCTTCACGACCCTCTTCACCCAACACATCAGCTGGCGTTGACGTGACGAAGAGTTTCACACCAGTCCCTGGCAACGTGCCTCCACGAAACCCTCGTCGACTGAATAGGCAGAGCTTCAGTGATCAACCCTCATCACCAATTTCCGTCGTGGAAGATGACACCCTCCACGACATTTATCCTGGAAACAACGATGACGGCCCTCTTTCCAATGAAAAGGCTCCGGTCCGACGCCCACATCGCTTTAGTAGCCTTTTCGCTGGTTTTGATGGAGGCAGTTCAGATGAAGTAGACGATTTTGGTGACGCTGACTTGAGTGATCCCGAGTATCAAACAGCATTATCTGCACCCCGTCCTAAGTCTATCTCAAGCCGTCTTGGTAAGCGTAGCTCAACAGGGACGACCGAAACCAACGGAACTATTCCAACATCGCCTGAGCAGATCATGATGAGGCAAGGCCCTCGGGTCACCACTGAAATTCACCACGCCTTCACGACTAAGCCCGGAAGGGCTTTTGAGAAGGGTCCTTCAGCCATGCCCCCTAATCGGGCCAGCGTCATGAGAAAAGCGGCCATGATTCAGAGTGGTATCGCCAGCCATCAAGGTCAAAGTCGGGCAAGAAGCCCCAGTCTGTCTGAGACCAAAAACCCTCCCCCCTTCCCAATCCCCACCAGAGCCAGCTCCAGAAACGTTCCCACAAGCGCGAGTGCTCCCAGTGATGGCCAGAGAAGCCCAACTCGAGAGGATTTCTTTCAGCGGCGTGGATCAGGTCGTGTCTACCGGGCGGGTAGCGTACGAAAAGTCCGCTCTGCTGCTGCGTTGCCGCGTCACCATCGGCATCGTAAGCAAGGCAGTCGGTCTTCTCCTCCACTATCTCCCTCCACTGAAGCTCCTGAGAGCCCCAGCCTCCCTCCTCTACCAAGAAACGACGTTACAACTCCTCGTCCCCGGGCACGCCATAGTGGTCAGTCTAGGCATCAGCATAAGCTTTCCACTAACACAGACAACACCTTTAACACCTTTAACACTTTCAATACTGGAAACACTGGAAACACTGGAAACACCCTCAATACCTCCAGCACTGAGCCACCTTTCAGCCCCAACGGTCCGCAAAACACAGGTGTAGTAGATGCTATCGCACAGACTATGGTTGGTGAATGGATGTTCAAATACGTCCGCAGAAGGAAATCGTTCGGCGTGGCTGAAAGCAATAGCAAGGATGATACCGGCAATGATCGCCACAAACGATGGGTTTGGCTTGCACCTTACGAGCGAGCTATTCTTTGGAGTAGCAAGCAGCCTTCCTCTGGCAGTGCCCTGATGGGCAAAGCTGGTCGAAAACGTGAGTTGCTCGCTTCGACTTTGTTGATGATTGCACCACTAACCAACGCAGTCACAATACAATCTGTACTGGATGTCAAGGATGATAACCCCCCACCGAAGGGCGTGACATCAGTATTTAACCGATCCATTCTAATTCTGACACCGCAGCGAGCCCTCAAGTTTACGGCAGAATCCCCTGAGCGACATTATATCTGGTTGACAGCCTTATCATTCCTCGCACATTCTTCTCAAGCAGTCCCTGAGAACATTTCGGCACCACGAATTCAGCAAACACCGCTCCCCCAATTTGAGGCACCTCAGCCCAAACTGAAACGGGGTGGAATCAGAGACTCTATTCGTCTTGCCAAGGGGCGCACGCTTGCTCCCCGTGCTGGGCCACCTAGTGTTCCAAGTATCCCAAGCGTCCCTAGTGTACCATCTTCACAAATAGGAGACCATGCTCCAGTTGCAGAATCTGTGGGAGGATTCTCAGGTACTCATTCTAGGGAAGATTCGAGAGATGCGGCGGAACCTCCATTTATCCCCCGTTTCCATGACAGAAATCAGAATCAAAACCAAGCCATGGTCCATGGGCGTAAGCGAAGCAACACAGGTGGTCATGTACCACCACCACTTTCATTCAGAGGCTTCTCTGGACCGGCTGTGGGAGTTGGCCATCACCAGTCAACCAACAGCAACGCTGGCAACAGTACGGGAACTGCGGGCTCTTCTGATATTTACCAGTCTCAGGCATCGAGCAATGGGACATGGCCAATGAGTCAAACGACTTCACAGCGCACATCTGAGGCTTCGTCTCGACCAGGCAACTTCTTTGATGCCATCGGCACTGTCCGAATGGAGGCTTTCATCAGCCCGTTGGCATTTTCTCAAATCAACGATTACCCGGATGAACAGGACGAGTTCCGCTACTCGCTTCGGAGACGAAGCAAAGAACAACGAAGACGGCAGAGCCGAAGTCGTCAACGAGATAGTTATAATTCTCGCAGTACCCGTATGACGCACGACGACTACTATAGTGGAAGCAGAACCGCGGGAGAAGAGGACTTCTTCCGTGATGATCCTTTCAAGGGATTCTAGCATCTACACATCTTCACATACCAGCCACGACGGCATTTATCACTTTCATTATTTTTGTTTCATTTCTTTGTCAACTTTATTGAATATTATACCCTTTTCTGTATATATATTTTAGGAATGGTTAAAAACCTACTTGCGCAGGCCATTTCAGCCAGCACTTGCTGTACGGGGTCTTGAATCAATGCTTTTGTCGAAAGGAGACGACAAGCATAAAAAACTTGGAGGATGTGTGGATTGTAGGATTGGCTTGTTGAAGGCCAATGTACGAGACAGCGGAGGATACGTCTGACAAAAGTGGACAGACAAGAAATACAGAACAGGTCAACCATCTCCAAGGGATGAGATCAGGTTGACCTTGAATAACAGTAGATAGATAAATGAAGACAAGGCATAGCCTGTTTCCATCAATCGCTCATGGCTCGGGAGTGAATCCGTGATTGCCGTGTCCTTTAGCTTTGTAGTCAATGTTAACCAGCTGCGCTCGATATCGTGGTCACAATTTTGGCTTGCATATCAACTTCCCTTGGCTTTAAGAGCGCTTCCAAACCGGCATGTTCATTTATTGAAAAAGCTGTCTTGAGAGACGTCATGTCCAGTTCAAACTGCCCCACCGATGAAATTTCCCACTACCCCGCGATTCGTCCTGTAGCTCGCTGCATGCTTCATTGTTTTCACTCAGCCTATTCAAACAAGTGCATTTCCTCTAATCTTCTCACCACATGATATCTCAGAATATCTGAAAGTATTCCATACTCTTCAAAACTCGAATCCAGCCGAACCTATAGCCGCTCCGACGCGCTATCGTAAACGTCATGGACAGCCCCGCGCCTACAGAAACCCTCGAGCAGGTCCAGACGCGGCATCGTCGTGAGCTCAAGGATCTGCAGGGCCGCATAACGGGCAAGAAGAAGAATGCGACTAAGAAGACGCGCAAGGGCGTCAACGACGAATGTGCCGGGTTGGAACGCCAGCTGCGTGAAAAGCAAGCCTCAGAGATCGCCGCCCTGAACCACAGCGAGGATAACAACGACAACGACGAACAAGATGAGGTTGCTGCTGAGATCAATGGCCAGGTAGAGGAAGATGAGCTCGCTAAGGAGACTGAAAAGCTTAGTGTTCTGGAGCCGGTGGAACAGCAGCAACAACCTGGGAAGAAGCGCAATCGCCAGAAGGAGAGACTCGCTCGTCGTGCTGCCGAACAAGAGGCCGAGGCGCAGCGTGCGGAGGAGGAAGCATCCAACATGACGAACCACCGAGCAAAGGAAAGCGAATACATGAAGACGACTTTCGAGAAGAACGGGCTGGTGGAGAAAGACATTGCGCCTGATGGGCACTGTCTCTTTTCGGCGGTGGCAGATCAGCTCGGACATAATGACATTCCTCTTGGAGACAGTGACGTCCAGAAGGAGCCGGCTTACAAGACAGTGCGGCGAGTAGCCTCGAATTACATGTTGGAGCATGGAGATGATTTCGCGCCATTCCTTGAGGAAGACCTGGAGGGATACGCTCGCAAGATGCGAGATACTGCTGAATGGGGTGGTCAGCTCGAGCTCATGGCTTTGGCACGACAGTATAAGGCGGAGATCCGCGTTGTGCAAGATGGACGCCTCGAGCGAATTGGCGAGGAAGAGGGAGCCGAGTCGGGCAAGACGTTATGGCTGGCATACTACAGGCACGGCTACGGCTTGGGAGAGCACTACAACTCTCTCCGAAAGGCACCATGATGAGAGGAAGAACAAAAGATCACTTTTCTTTCTTGTGTGTACGGCGGCGACAAATCATATACGGTGGTTGTTTGGTATCGAGGCGTAAAGAAGGAGATTCGGTGGCCGAGGCACTCAGTTTGGCTATCGGCTCCAAACAGAGAGGAAGTCAAGCACCGCGCCTTCTGGGCTGGTGCCAGCCTTGTGCGTCCGAGTTGGTTTGAGAAGACTCAATCGATGTAGGGCGTCGGCCCAAGGTTTTGAAGAGGGGTCCTCGTGAACGGTACCGTCGTCGTTGTACGCAATCTCCTCGCCCGGAGATGCTAGAAGGGCCTCGTAGAGCTCTGGAGAGACACCCCACGGAGGACCGTTGGCGGACATGGGTTTTGTTGAGGGGAATTCGAGGCAGACGAGACGGCCGTCATGAGACAGCAGTTCCGTCATGCGCCTGGCCCATTTCGGTCTTGCTTCCCGAGGTAGGGCGCACAAAAACTATAGAGTTAGTCGGTTGACTACAAGAGCAGAGGTGCCCAGTATACATAGATCCTGGACTGAAAAGATGCGTAATTACCGTATAATCGTAGATAAGATCAAACTTGCCGTCAACACCGGCACCCTTGACCCAGTCCTGCTGGAAGAAGTCGCCCGTCACCCAGTGAATTTCGCCTTTATCTAATCCTTCGATTGGCTTATATAGACCCTCTGATTCGGCGTGCTTCTGGTTCTTGATCGCCTCCTCCTTTGCTGCAGCGCTGTAGTCGAGACCCCAAACGTCGTAGCCCCACGAGCTCAGGAGCAAAACATCATGACCACGGCCGCAGCCGGGAACTAGAGCCGTCTTCTTTTGAACAGCGCCCGTCGAGTCCCGAACAGGATGTCCGCGATGATCCTGATGTTGAGAAGGCGGCACAAGATCGTGTCTTTGAGAGAGGAGGTCGTGGAGGGCGATGGAGGCGGTGCCGCGGTCCCAGGGTGTCAATGCCTCTTTCCAGCAGCTATCCCATCTTGGGCCTTGCTCTGAAAAGGGGACAGTGGAGATACGGTCCTCTAAGGGATTTTCGGTATCCATTGGTGTTTAAAGGTGAGGGACGGCGGGTGTTGTAGGAGATGATAAATAGGTGCAAAAGGTAAATTGCTCGATCTCGGGACGGCGACTGGAGTCTTGAAGGTAGCGCGGTGTTATGAGGTGAGGGGGAGGGTCCTGTCGGGTCGGGCGATGGACGGATGGATCGATCAGTCTCGGGATGTGATGGGATGGTGGGGTTAAAATATAGACAATGACGAAATAGGGACGTTTTGTGGTTTGTGGGGAGCTATTTTATTCAGTGGAGCGGACTGATATATCTGATAGCGGGTATTATTATTGATATAATAGATATGTCGTGTATGAGTAGGAGGATTAATATTTCAGTCAAACAAAAACAAAAGAAGCGGGAGAAACAAAATCTTTTTTTATTTGGTCGCGTGCTTTGCCCAACTTTGGGAAGGAGCGACACTCCCTGAGATATCCGGAGCACTTGCCTAGCGTGTGCGCTAATGGAAGTCGGAAGGCAGCTTGGACGCAAATGATGAGTTTGGTAAGTGACGATCGTTGATTATGAACGATCAGGAGTTATCTTCTGTGAAACGACAACTCAATTTGGCCTGTTCTACAGAGTAGCAAGCGTCACATGCTTGCAGTCATGTCTCAGAGTGTGAGTATCAACTCTAGTACATGTTGAATGGATGTTAACATAAGATAAAGACAATTGCGTTCATAGATCAACTTGTGGCTTTTTGATTTCGACTAATTTGTAAATTAAACATATGACCTATAGATTACCAGAGTAAGACCTGCAGTTACAGTTACAGGTTTATGCCGTGCAACACCACAAGATGCGGCCTCTGCATCAACACTTGCTCACGACACCTCCTTGTACGATCCAATGTGCGTCAATCTGACCATGAACCCAAAATTGAAAATATTCACAAATCACTTACACGAAACAAAAGCTACATACACTATACGCACACTGACTTACACACACAAATCCAGACTAGGGAGATCAAAATATCAACTCGCAAGCTTCAACCTGCTGTAGCCTTTGCGAAATCCTCCATAAACTTGTTCTTTACTTTTCCGAGGCCCTGGAAGAGAGATCCCCAGGTTCGGGGCCCCTTTTCATCCTCGAAGCAATTTTCGGGTTTATCTTCATCTCGGATAAGAAACCAGAAAGCCCCGACAATGTTTTCTTCGGTAAATATCGATGTCTTGGATGGCTCTTGTGTCTTGTCAACTTCAGGCGTAGACTCTCGAGATAGCCCCGGAATCTTATTCTTAAGTTCACCAAATCTTGTTCCCAAGCTTGGTCTTGATTTCTTTGGCAGTGCTGACGGCTTGCTTGTCGATTGGTCAAGCTCTGTTGATTCGATGGGGATGTCGGCCGTGGCTTGAACGATTGAAGTATGTTCAACAGTGATAGATTTTGCATCAATGATATCCTCAGACTCAGACTTAGGCTGGGTGCTATTTGGCTCCTCCTGCGGTTCTTCAGAGCCCAAAAATCCCATGGGCGAGAATCTGACCATGTTGTTGATCTTCTTGTGTGCATACACCGACAACTTCCACACTCCGTCTTCGCCCTCCTCATAAGCACGATCGTTGACAAAACTCACCATCGTCTGCACCGTGCTAAGAATGGTTTCCTCATTCCCCTTGAACAACTCACGGTGTGCCTTTCCACAATTGTAGCACTCGGTGATGTTCGGGTTCATGCCTCTGAGGAACACCTGGGCAAGGGTCTCGGCTTTCTGAGCAGCGAGAAACCGGTCTGATTCGTAGATGGAAGTGTATAAGCCGCGGTAGCAGTTGCCCGGCTGCTTGAGCCTCTCGTCGACGCTATGCTCGGAAAACCCGATCTTGAAGATGTCGTTGTGTTCGTTGTGTTGTAGAACATACACGATACCTTCCTTCAGCTGCGTGGCTGTAAGATATTTATAAATTTCCTTATGAAATGGCCATTGGCCTCTCAGAGTTCCTTGTCGTTTGGGGGAGCACTTGCCCACAGTCGGATAGCCAACGAGTGGGTTATCAGCAATCGGGGCATTGGCTTGCGCGATCGATACTTTGGTGGTTGTCTCTTCAATGTTGACCTCTTTCTTAATCATGATGGGAAGCTCTTTCGAATGTTCCTGAGATGATATGGTATTGACCTCAGTGATGGTTTCCACAACAACGCCTGGTTTGACAATGTCGCCAGGTGCGTCCACAGTTGTCGAGGTAGCACCGATCGCCACGGTGGAAGTGATCTTTTGATCGCAATCAGTGGTGGAGTTATCCTTATCTACATAGGACGATGGGCTTCCAAAGAGTCTCCGGCTCGGAGACAGAAAGAAGCCGTCCGATTCGGAACTGCCACTTTCTTTCAGAGCCTGTGGGGTATAGTCCGCAGTAGGAGGGCTTGAGAAAGGTGTCATGTAGCAATCGTTGGGAGAGTCAAACACCCTATCCGAATCTGGTGTGCCTGGCAACGATGCTTCATCTGAAGCGTAGGACAAGCTGGAACTGAGACGCGTTCCTGGAGTCCGTGGGGTATCATCCTTCACGACAGGATTCAAGGGAGGCAAGATATCGTGGTCGATGAGAGAAGAGTCGGGTGCCGTGCTTGGAAGTGAAGTACAAGACAAGTTGTCAGCTCGATGTTGCATCCAGTTGTTGAATAGAGGCAGGGCGACCTTTAGATGGCGCCAACAATGGACAATTCTCAGAAAAGATTCGACATCTTCATAGAAGGTGAGATCGTCTGGGCACTTTTCCTTGCCTTTGAAAGTCTTCCAGAGATCTTCGGCTTGCTTGTGATTTCCCCATGCGTTGTGCTTGCGACATTTGCGATATTTGCGACATTTGCGATCTTTGCAATATCCATCTTGAGTCTGGCCTAGACAATAAGTAAATTTGCCGGACTCATCATCAAGAGATGGTAAATAATGGATGAATGTCTGAAACTCTTTGAAAACAGGGTGCTGGGAGATTTTAGAAGAAGCCATCTTGGATTGGAGCAGTTGGGAATACTGAATGAGACACACACAGCACAATCTCACGAGAACATACGAGTAGGAACTGCAGTCTATTAACTATGGTAAATCCGGGTGGCTAGGCAACTCAGCCCCAGGGGGGTTGAAAATTGGAATAGTACAAGGGTCACGATACCAAGCCTCGAGGGTTATGTTGTTGGTTCGACTCTGTAAGCTGCGCAGCAAGGGCCGTGAACATACTTAATATGCAGTTGGTTGTGCCGTGCAGACGGAAGGATTTCGCCGACGTCGGAATAGGAAAAGGATTGTCCAAAGCTGAAGGAGGTTGAAACAGCAGGGGGAACTAATTGCTGGGGTTTCTACTCTTTAGGAGCCTCGCTCAGACACAGCCTTTGTGATAGATAAGTTCGCATTTGACCGACCCTTGTAGAGAAAAGAGAGGTTTCAGTTTATGTAAGGTTAGTGTGTGGCCATCCACGTTTCTCAACACCATCTCTGCCCACTGTAGTCGGATGGAGGGTTACAGCGCCTCACCTCTTCAGGCTTTTGCTTGCAAGATCCAAGATAGAACACGGAGTTGGCCGATACATAGCCTTGCTG
>ONZP01000722.1:0-24690 GCA_900312805.1 Fusarium torulosum
GAGGACGAGAGTCGGTAGTATCATCTAGTATAAGGCATCCCAGCCAGTGCCCTTTCGCAGTTCTGGGCGGCGGTCGTGAGGAACACGAACCGACATCGTGTTCAGAATATGAAGGGAGAAGCCATTCCGTACTTCCGAAATCCTCGTCTTCTCTTCCAAGCTCACGGCCTGAAAAAAACATGTTCGCGGCAGAGGACCTTCAAGAAAGCTTGGCCCTGTTTCGCGATACCGTCTTAGCTGGCCTCGACCCAACCCAGATAGATATGCACTCTTGCTGGCTAGATGTGGGTATGCGAGACCATGTCTGTACATCGCTTACGTCGTTGACCGGCAGGAGCCAGAATTACCATGTGGGTTGACTTCGCCTTCACATGGTATCATCCTACGTCCCTGAGAAGATATGACCGATAGAAAGTGGCCTCCGTGGAAGCTTCCGGTACCACGCCAACTATTTGGTTACGAAGATGATGGCAGCAGTCACTCTTCGAGAAAAGGGTCCGAGGTTCACGGTGATGTTGAATCTTGGCCACCCAGAAACTAGGTCACCTGGTGTTGTTCGGGCCAAAGCGCATAATTGCAGTAAGGAGCTATTTGGCGTCATGTTCAGTGACTATCAGCTGTTTAGCCCGGGTTTTGTACCACTTCTCGCCTGTGATGAAGTGATGTTGAACGACCTGACCGCCATGGATCAAAGTAGCCGGCGTGCATTTATCTCGCAGCTCAACCGTTCCCGTCTCCTGGATGCGTGGGATGCTAATAAGCGGCATATGAGAGCTATCTCATCGTTAAAAAAGGCATTTCAATTATGGTGTTCGGAATGAGGTTAACCTTCGGCTCGATGTCATCCTAGCCATATGGGCTAGTGGTAGGTTGGAACCAGACCAAAGCCACCATACCGGTCCAATGTGTTGGGAAGTTCCTCTCACTCCTACTCCTTCCTCCTCTTATTTCTGTGATCGTATCGTTGGCGAGCAGCAGCACTGGCCTTTTTTGGGTAATTCCGACCGAGATGTTAACAGCGTTTGTGTCTACCTAAGCTGCCCGCTTTATACTTCTGCTCGATGAGGGTTAATCTATGTACGTCGAGATTTTCCGCTGGCCCGTATTGGATATTGTGGACTAGCGAGCGTTCTTATCCATGCCCTCTGTACACGAAGAACGAAGGTCCTAAAAAGTAATTCAGTTTTATTTATTACCCTCAAGAGACGCATTGATACTGCTCAATTGGCAAGCATCAATCTCCAGGTCGAATCCTAAGCCGTTTACTCCACATCGTCACCAACTGGTCTCAGCAGGGATAAGCAAAAAGAAAGGAGGGTGGAGGCCTGATGACTAAGGCACGCACACCCAACCCATAACCTGTGGATGATTGTGGCGCACTTACCCTGTCAACGCGTTGCAGGTAAACGCGTTCACGCGTAACTTGCGATCAGCATCTTCAGCAACGCGCTGTGTCACCGGAATATCAATTGCGACTAGCAGTGTTTTTGTTTCATTGTCTCTGTTTTGCGCGATACAGTGTTTTTGACCTTATTTGGACTCGTCACATACGCCAACTGACCAGATCCTTACGACTCTCTGGCTTTACATTTGAGAGCTCGAGACGGTATGGCTGCATCTACACGTTCCAAGGATCATGGCGCGGCTCGTCTCCAAGAGCCAGTTGATATTAAGGCTTCTCCAAACGCCGACAAAGTGCAGTCGCCGCCTTACGGAAACGCGACTGAGAAGATCGATCCCGGCTTTGAAAAAGACGTTGCGATTGGCGAATTCATTAGCCATCGTGTTGACACCGAAAACTCCATCGTAGACATCCGAGTCAAGTGGCAAGACGGGGAAACCACCTGGGAGTCAGAATGGAGTCTTCAAGAAAGGGTGCCCGCGCTTGTCTTCAAGTACTGGGAAAAGCTGGACGGTCGCGACGCTGCCACCAACCTTGATACCTATCACGTCTTCAAGATCCTAAAGCGAGCCCCACCCTCCGACAAGTCCGGAAACTCCCAACACATGTATCAGGTACAGTGGGTTGGCTACCGTCCAGCCGAATCGACTTGGGAACACGAGTCCAAACTGCGCACGATTACACCCGATATGCTGGAGAAATTTGAGACAAAGCAGTTGGCTAGGGGTGCTTCAGAGAAGCGCAAGAGCACGCGTGGGCCTGGACGACCTCGAAAGAAGCCGCGGGTGGAGGATTAAATGGTGATAGATAGCGTGCGTATATGTGATAACGCAAGCATAGGAGATGAGCAACCATCAATAATGATCTTTCTTGTATTTGACTTGATACCGTAACGTGTTATTGAATCAGATTTTGCGTGTTCCTTTTTGGTCTGGGTCAATGGCCGGTGTCTGTGATCTTTTCTGTATTACCGATTCGCTCTTAAAGACGAAAATCTCCTACTACATTACAGGTGTTACCGATAACCGAGCTTCTAGTCTTGCTTTATACGATAAACACCGATGAGTTGCTTCGTGTAGGGTGGCGGACAAGGCCAATAAAACCGGCAAGATGGGCATTTTCTCAACTCACATTGCCCAAATGTCATTAAACTATTGCTGCCTGAAACGCAAACCTGCGACAACGCCAAAGCACTCATGCACTTTGCCAGCCGTATTGTACATTGCCTTTGCCGAGCTGGGGTGGCTAGCTGCAAGCTTGCAGGGGCAGCTCCCTCTGTGACATTCGAGTCCGTCAGGGGACGTCATTCCGCTGTTGCCGCCTGATAGTTCTTTGTAACGGTCGCACTTAACCACTGCGCCATAGGGCGAAATATCGGCTGACAACTGCCATTATAGCAATTAAAGCGGTACGTACAACTTCATATACATCAACCGTAACATTCTTGGCATTGTGAATGGCTATTGTCGCAAGTAGAGTTCTGGTCACAACAGCGTGTCCGCGTTAATAGAAAGTATAGATAATCCATGCTATAGATAACGAACCTGCTGCAGGCTATAGAACTTTCCACGAATTTATTTTCACTCACATCTGAAGTGCACATAAGCGAAGTATCATGTTCACAAGTACAAATTGACTTCTTAAACTGAAGACGCGAATTAATTTATAATGTTGTTTAATTTTTGTTTTAAAATGGTAGACATCTAAGCCTAGATGGAAATGCGCCGCATTTTCAGAGGAGAAATTTGCGGTAAGAATATGGTGATTCTGATTGGTGCAGAAGTAGAGATATACCCTGTTTCCAGCCTACATGCTTGATTAGAGATTCAGAAAAGCCTCATGGAAAATGAATTACGGGTTATCAAAGTATTTCTCATGACGCTTACTCGCCAAAACTACTATGTACTCAAACAACCACTAATTCCCCTTTATAACGTGGCCACTCCAGTAACAACTCTCGCAACCATGTCCAGTATTCCTCTTGAGCCCATTTCCGCAATAGCTGCAGATTGTAGATGATCTTATAGATGCCTTTTGAGCTCCAGGTGTCTCCAAAGCTCTGTTTCTGCCAGAATATTATCTTCTCGCCTTCTGGTGTCGTGATGATGAGATGCCAGTCATGTCCTTGTATGATGATGCCAGGCATGAACTTGGGGAGTTGCCAGACTTTATCGGCTTGTGAATTAGATGCAATGATGCCTTCCACTTGTTTCATCAAAGACGACTCGTTTGCTGCTCGCTGTCTTAAGTCTAACAGTTTCCGAAGGAACTGCCAATGGGCGGCCATCCAAATTTCCATCTGCAGCTTCGCATTCTCCCAGCCTTCACCCGTCTTCTTCGTTTCGATGCTGACGGCGATGGGATTGTCGGAGAGGGGGCTAAGGTTAGTGTGATTGAACATGCCGAGAGGCAAATTATTTCTCAGCATGTGGATGATTTGGGAGACCTGAGTAGTTTCGTCACATTTTGGATCGATATACATGCAAAAATCAACTTTCTTAGACGCTGACGTCACATGATATTCAGCGATTATTGATGCGGTAGTGCTAGAGCCGTCAACGATTGTTGGAAGAAGGTAGGAAAGCCACTCACCTGAGTCGAAAGTCAAACAGCTGGCTCATTTGACAGCCTCGCAAGGGTCTCAAAGCGGCTTCGAGAACGCGATGGTGAACTTCCATGTTCCAATCTGCCTCTGAACAGCTTTTGCTGTTACAATAAGCAGCCTGATGAAGAATCTTATGGATAATCTCAGGAGGAGGTGTTTCTCCCAGTTGATCTCGCTGTTCCGAGAAGAGAAAGTTGCTCAATACCGGCTGTTTCGTCCACTTAAAGTTACTATACGTTTCTTCATCTAGCTGATCAAGCGTGGAGCGTTGGGACGATGGGAGAAGTCCAAATCCTGACAAAGCGAGATCTATTTGGTCGAGTAGGGTTTCCAATGATGGTGGCTTGTGACGGAAGGCACTTAGTTCCCTAGGAATGACACCCCTGGTATGAAGCTCGAGTGCACGAAGCTGTTTTGTTGGCGAAGAGTATCCGGATCTCTCTGATACTTGGGAACGCGATTGGGTTGAGGATAGGGAAGTACCAGATTCGCTCCTTGGCGTCTCGAGTTTGCGTTTAGGTGGGCGGGGTGTTTGAAACTCATCATCATCCCCGGCTTGAGTTTTATCATGGCTTCGTTTTGAAGGACTGGGATCCCGTCGATTTGAGGCCATGCTGTGGCTGTCACCACTGCGCGACGCGTCAGGAGTTGGGGGGTTCAAGCGACGGCGCTTTGAACAATGCTCGCTGTCGCTAGACTTGGTAGCGCAGGCTTGTTTCGCCTGAAGAGTCGATTTCGATGCAGTCTCTATTTGCTGTAACCACGAGTTAATCCTCTGTTCCAGCGACATTGTTCTAGCCGTAATGTTGAATTGTTGTTGTCGGCTGCTGGTTGATGTTTAATTAGCGTATGTTGTAATGTTTTTTTTTTTGATATACCGGCCGTTGTCGTATCAACCATCTGGGCGACTAGGGCTGATGAGTCAGCCAGCCCATCCACTTGCCACGCCTCATTGGTGAAAAACATGACTTGCGGGGCAGTCTCCAGCGAATGACCGATTTCGCGAATGTCACCATCAGTTTTCAATTAATACTGATTTTCAACAATTTGTTGCTCTTAAGGTTGCGAGGGTATTAATCCAAGCATCTGTTCATCACTATGGAACCTCAGACGGGGATTTTTACAATTGAGATAAGTTATATGACATTTTTTAGGCGATCCTGATAAGTTTGGACATTGTGTAATCTTTTGTAAATTCTGCTTGTTAAGAAATTACATCAGAGATCCAATTCGTATTGTAATATTGTTGAATACTGGTGAAAATGAGACCGGCTAACCGGATGACCGAACTACCGGTCAGAGAGCTATCTCAGCACTATAACAACCTCTTAGATAGGTCATTACTAAACAGATAGAAATAGGGTTCCAACCCAACTATCGAACAGAGACGGGAATATACACAATTAACCCCAATATCTAACAATTAAGAGTCTCACTGCCTCAACCAACTTTAATACCTTAAAGAACCCTCTTTCTTATAGATAATATTCCTATCTAAGCCCCAAAAGGAAGGTCTTATGGCTACCCTCTCTAAATCTAAGGACTTCCTTAACTGGGAGCATAAATTCCTCCTTCAGGCCCATCATCTTAGTCTTCAATAGCATCTCAAAAGCAAGACATTCCTTAGAGACGAACCAGCTATCCCGGATATAAGAAAACGCAGATATACGAAGACCGCTACAGCCCAACGAACAATCCGGTCTTATACCGCCGAATCCCAAGATGGCACCCCAGACGATATTCAGGAAATAATAAATGGAATATGGTCTATCTCTGACCTTATAGACTAAGGCCAGAAGATCTTCCAGTAGGATTTAACCTTTTATTAGCTATAAGAGAAGGTTTTCGAAAAACAGAAAAACGCTCTTAGAACCCTTTAGGACTGGGTTATCCGTATAGTCTCCCCTAGCCTGATTCAAACCTACTATCAGTCACACAAATCAATATATAAATAGCACTAGAACCTTTGTGCCCGGTGTGGAAGGACCGAGGAAGATGAAACGAAGGATGCCAGAAATAGGTATCTTATATTACTAAGAATAGCCCCAAAGACGGTCAGCCAAGCTATATTTAAGTGGCTAGATTAATGGGAAGAGGCAATGGCGAAAGGGCGATAACGAGAGGTCCCTAAAACGCTCCATAATAGTGCGTAGGCCTGGGACTTCTTCAATATAACCACACACATCCTGCCTAGCTGGACTGCCTCATACAAAATCTCTTCAAAGACTCTATTACAAAATAGGGCCCTCTCATACCGAGATATAGGGAACGCCTTCCGAAATAAGCTCCAAGATACAGAGGCCACAAAGGGCCGAGTGGCCCGCGGTATATTTTCTGCGAGCTATACTGGGGAGGATCCCCAGGATGATAAAGGGGACGCCCACATCATTGAAGGCCAGTACCACTCTACGAAGACGGGAGAAAGGAAGTATCAGAGGTCTCCTAAGAAGAGATAGGAATGCCCGGCGTATAGACTACCCCACGAACTTACGAAATGCTTCTATATCTTTCCAAATTAGGCATGGAAGGGATTCAAACCCCGAGAGAAAATCCAACAGAAAGTAAAAGAAGCTCTCGAGGAAGACTTAGACCTACAGGCTCAGGTAAAGTCCCTCACAAGGAAAAAGGCCAGAACCTCAAACACCAGAAACCCAAAATAAGCAACGAAGGAAGAGAACTCAGATTAATGACTATACCAGAGACCTATTGCCAAAGTTAAGGCCACATTTATAACATAGAGGGATAATTATCCCCTACGGAACTCCATAATCCTTAACCCTAGAGCCACTATCTCAATCACAAATAGCCCCAATAGACTAGCTAAACTTCAACCGGCTATTCCAGGCGACTATATCTGGGCTGGAGACCGAAAACTACTTATCTTAGGCTACGGAACTATAACTATTAGGCTCACAAGAACTCGAGCCCTATTACTCGAAGATATGGCCTACTACCCTCGGCTCCTTACGACTCTAGTCTCCCTACATCAACTACGAAGGAAAGGTCTCTATTGGAACAACCCGCACAACCCAACGACCCTCCGATAGCTCGATCAAACATTTACATACCCGATTTAAGACATATATAGTCAATACATCATTAAATATCAACCAGCAGCTATAACCCCAGCAGCTTTAACAGCCCATAAATTCAACTCTTACACCAAGAGGGCCCCTTTGACAGGAGAAGCTATCCGCTGGCACAGCCGCCTAGGACACCCGGGACCACAAGCCCTTAAACACTTGGTCTCAGCCTCTCAGGGGGTGCGAATTCGAGGTCCAACCACTATTAAATACGATGCCTATGGCCTATCGAAGGTCAAGAGGCAGGTCAGACAGGCCCCAAGGCAGCATCCCGGTCAGGCCGCCGGCGAACATATTGCTATTGACTTTTATAACTACGAAGAAGGCATAGACGGTTATACCTCACAGATATTACTGACATGCCGAGCCACCGGATACATTTGGGATTACTATCTTGCAGCCCGGACGGCAGATGCTATTATCACAGCCTTTAAAGCCTCTCTAGGTCATATAGAACGGCAACATAGCCTCAAGGTTAGAGTTATCAAATGCGATAATGAGATCACGGAGGTCAAGCCGAAGGTCGGAGACTTCCTGAGAGATAAGAGCAATTATCCTCGAGCCCTCAGCACCGCACACACAAGCCCAAAATAGCGGCGCCAAACGCTCAGGGGGTATAATCAAGGATAAAGAAAGGGCTATACGGACAGGAGCCAAGCTTCCACATCAGTTATGGCCAGAAATCAGAAGGGCAGCTATTTATCTATACAATCGCACGCCTAGCTACAGGTCAGGCTAGAAGACCCCATATTATTAACTACACACAGTATCAGCCAAACTCAGAGGGATTCCATAACCGAAGAAATAGCCGGATCAGACACATCTATGAGCATTCGGCTATAAGGCCTATACAATAACCCCAGAAGCCTAATAGAAGGTTAATCACAAAATACGACTTAAGCCTAAAGGCTAGATCGGCTTCTTAGTCGGCTATAGGTCCTCGAATATCTATAGGATCTGGATCCCTATAATCAACCGGATAGTTAATACTCGAGATATCATATTTAATAAAGATAAGATCTATAATAGAGACTAGGAATAATTTAAGGATGATCTTCTTAAAGTTAATCTTAGCGAAATAGCCAAATTCGCATAAGAGTCTGCCCTTCCAGATCAAGATAGCCTTAAAGAACTAAAAGCTAAAGACTCCTTCGAAATAACCCTTCTAATAGGCGCTCTAACCAACGATAAAGAAACCCAACTGGGGGAAGCCAATAAAACAGTCAAATATATCGGCGGTCCATATATAACAGCAAAATTTATCCCTTTTCCAACGCCACTAGAGTCGCCGCTATCAGCCCTTCTAGTATATTCTATCCAAACGCTCCATCAAGGAGGTAAACCTACAATCGAGACGAATAAAGGTATAATAACAGTTCCTTAGCAGGCAGCCTTCATAGCCGGAGCAAAGACCCCTCTATAGACCTTAATCGAACGGGCGCTCCGTCAGGGGAGGAAGATATACTAAAGCAACCTACCGCCACCCCCAAGGAAACACCAAGATCTTATAGATCATCTATTTAGAAAGCTCTTTCAAAAGGCCGAAGAAGATCACCTTCAAAGTCATAAGGAAATAAAGTCTTAGACTAAGATACGAGCTAAAGACCCTCAAGCCTCTAAACAGCAGGTCCTCGGCTATATGTGGGTATATATCTATAAGTTTGATAAACACGGCCACTTCCAGAAGTACAAGGCACGGCTAGTGGTCAGAGGAGACCAACAAGCTAAAGGGAGGCTGTAAGAGATATATACAGCTACCCTAGCTAGAAGATCCTTTTGAACCCTGATAGTAATAGCAGCCAAATTCGACCTAAAAATGGTCTAATACGATGTGGTTAACGTATTCGTATACGCCCCAATCAATCAGGATATCTTCATATATATGCCTCCGGGGTATAAGAAAGCAGGGACCATTCTGCAGCTAAATAAAGCTCTATATGGGTTATGAGTCTCTCCCTTACTATGGCAGAAAGAGCTCTCGAAGACCCTCTTAAAGCTTGGCTATAAACAGGTTCCCCACAAGCCCTGCTGCTTTAAGAAGGAAGGAATCCTCCTCTTCTTCTTCTACGTTAACGATGTTATTATAGCCTACCGAAGAGCTCGGGGAGATAAAGCTAATGAACTAATAAAATAGCTCCAATTGAGATATAAGCTAATAGGCAGTAACCCTGTTTAATGGTTCCCTAGGAATGGAAGTCATATGGGACCGACCTGTAAGGAAGATTTGGCTATCTTAAATAGCCTATATTAATAAAATTACAAACCTAGCTAACAAAGGAATAGCTATAGTACTAATGACTCAAATAGAGCTACGGCCTCGAATAGGGCTAGCAACCCCAGCAGAAATTCAACGCTACTAACGCAAGGTCGGCTTAGTCCTCTATATCGCTGTTAATACCCGACCCGATATAGCCTTCGCCGTCTCCAGACTGGCATGATTCCTCACCAATCCAGGTAGAGCCCATTAAGAAGCTGCTGACCGCGTTATCTACTACCTCACGCATACTAAGCACTGAGCCCTAGCCTTTGGAGGGCCCGGTGGGCTTAAAGTTGCTAGCGATGCCTCCTTCGTAGATAATACCCTTGACCGAAAAAGCTCGCAGGCTTATATAATCAAGCTGTTTAACGGGTTGATCGGTTGGAGGGCCAGTAAGCAAGATATATTTACCACATCCACAATAGAGGCAGAACTCCTAGCCCTAGTATAGGCGGCTAGGGAGTCCCTCTATATAAGCCGACTACTAAAGGAGCTTACAGTCTAACTAGATAACTCGATTATCCAGATTGACTGCGATAATACTCAGACTATTAACCTTATGACTGCCGAAATAGCTACCTTAAAGACCAAGCTAAGGCATGTGGATATCCATAACCACTGGCTGAGGCAGGAGGTTTAAGGAGGGAAAATTTAGGTTAAATACACTAAGTTAACAGATATGATTGCAGACGGCTTAATAAAGGCCCTACCGGCAGGCAAATGGGACCGCTTCCTTTATTAACTTGGCCTAGAAGATATTCAGGAAAGATAGCAGAACCGGAAGCAGGAAGGAATAGAAGAAAGACTCCAAAATATGGAAGACTGCCTATGAAATGCAGGCTTAATAGGGACAGCGCTCATCATAAATCAATCAAATCAACTTTGAGGTAAAAGTTGATTTGTTTGATTTGATTGGCTCGTCTTAATTAATTGTATGGGAGGCCTATATATTGAGTATGTGAAGGTATTACGCCGGATCTAAAGCCTCAATTACCGACCTAACTGCCCAGCTTTACCCCGCCGTGTCGGACCCAGTTCCTCAGATAATGAACTCGCTCTAGCGTGTCGGCGCCCATTGCGAGCCTTTGCGATGTTAGTGTTAGCTTGGCTAGGCTGAACTGCCTCTCGCAGTCGGTTGCCATAGCCGGAATGGCAAAGATATCTAAGGCAAAGCTGCTTAGCACCGGGAATGAAGGCTTGTGGTCCCTTTATTATTGGATTGGCTCTTGCGTATCTTGTGGCTTAAGACGGAGGTATTTGTCCATCTCGCTAATACTGCTGCTTGTTGTAAATGCCTTTTTCGTTCTGCTGTTGATCCATTGCGTGTAGTGATTATCCTCTTTACCCCTGTTCGTTAATGATGAAGCAGACTTCGACTGTAAGTCGTCCGTCCGCTGGTTCGATTGATACCACCGCGCGAAGTAGTCCTTTATGCCCGCCTTCGTATCGCGAACCCAGGCTAATTGCTCCTCAGTGGCCTAAGTAGCCTCCAACCAGCTGATGCCGAATCTCGGATGAAGGATGACTGCTGCCGCAAATAAGGGAGATTCTCTGAGCTTGCTATAGTATTTATCTAGCTTCTTCCAGCCGTTGTTGATCGATGCCCGAATATATGCTCGGTGGTCTGCTGGTAATGAGCTCTTCTGGGAAATCTTAGACGCCGGTGGCTTGTTAAGCGCCGCATACTTAGCCTGAGAATGCTCCGGCAAGGCAGCTACCGTGAAAGTTGGCGCTTGACTTCGCTGTTGGGATATATAGACCTCTTCCCCATTGAAGCGAGCAGGGCGACGGCGGGAACGGGCCGACCGGATGTTAGTCCCCCTCAGAGGCGCAGACGCTCTTCCAATTAGTTCGGGATCATTTAGATTTGTTGCCCTTATTGTTTCGGTCGTGAACTCGTTGTAGAAGCCTTTCCAGTCTTCAAAATGCTCGAGTAGGTATTCCATTCCTATCAGAACTTCCCATAGGCGCCTATGGCTGTCGCCTTTATCCCAGCCTTGGGTTCGCATTGTCTGATGATATAAAGGCGTAAGTACCTCGTTAACCTCACTAAGCATGCGCTAATCCTCCTTGGATAAGATGTTATTAGCAGAGATATGTTTTTCTTCGTCTTTCTCGCCTTCGAGTGCAAAGATGTAGGCCCTGATGTCAGTCTGCTTCCGCAAAGCCCTCTCTATTATTATATAAGTAGAATTCCACCGCGTCTTATTATTCAAGATGACCTTAAGCTCGGCGGTTGATTCCTCGCAAAGATGGTACCCTTCGTCCTCCTGCTTGTGAGCGATGCGCTTGAAATATTCGCTGCGCTGAGGCGAGGATCTGATGAACTTGACGATATTGTGCAGCTTCCCAATTGGGCCCTTCGAACGCCAATGGCGAAGATCTTGCTCCTGAAGACCTCTCATGCCGTTGATATCTGACTCTAGCTCGAAAGATTCGGCGTCTTTACCGAAAAGAAACGCGCGGGCAATAAGGTTAAGAACGTGGCCGTAGCAACGTATGCGACGGGCCTTGATATCAGCCGGCCGGATCGAAGGGTCGAGCTGCCGGTAGAAGTAAGAGAGATAGGTATCGTTCGTAGTCACGTTATTAGAAATGACCGTGCCAATCTGTCCTCGGATATCCCACAGTTGAACGATTTCGAACAATGTCTCGGCAAGATTCTCACCACTGTGGATACCTAGCTGACGGCGTAGAGCGAGTAGCCTGGATTGTTGGTTCCCGAATTTGTCGATGAAGTGTGTAAAAACTGCCATTATCGCAAGACGGTTCGGTGATGTCTAGAGATCAAAGCTGATGTGTATTTTTGTTAGGGCGCTGCCTAGCTCCGCTTTGATGATATCCGCCTTAGACTCGAAGATCTTCTGTAGCTCTCTGGTAATAGAACTGCTACTCCAAGGAATTTGGAGTGCTAGTTCATGGTCGAACTGATAGAAGAGCTCCTTTAGAAACTTGTGCTCGAATATTGTGAAGGGCATATCACTGTCAATGACGAACCCAATACTAAGTTCTTGTATAGCTTTGACCTTTGCCTTTGGTATTATGCTCTGGTCAAGCCGTGGTCGTTTGGGGGTTGTATGGGACTGGAGATCGATCATGCTATTATCGCTGGGGCTTGATTGACTCGCTGGGGTGATCCGATGGGCTCTGTGTAAGTTAGTATATGGGATATGTTGGTATAGAGGATGGATCCATACTTGCGAAGATGATCTGCTGCAGAAGATGTCGCTTGTACTGAGAAGAATTCTGGCCGACCCTTTGTGTCGCACCGGCTGCAGCACTACATATAACCGATGGGCTAATCCTGGTGATTCAATTCAATGAAGAATATGCCGTGCGATCTGATCCAACTTTTTCTGCCTTTTGCACCTTTCCGAGCTAGCGAATCTTCTTGAACGAAGCGGCGGTTCTTCTAGATGACCTTCGGTAGATCTTTAATAGTCGGGTTAGGGGGCAGCTCCCCGATCGAAGCCTCCTCGAGCTGCTTGGCCACGGTCCTTGGTTGAGACAGTCGCGAGAACGCAGAGGGAAAAAGTAGCGTGGGGCAAGGCGTCGAAATCACCGGCGAGCCTTTCGCCAGTGTAGAGGGTGGTGGCAAGTCTGACATCTTGTCGCTGGTGCCATGTCTTGTTGACAGCGAAATTGACGCGCCGCGGTAGGGTGCAGAGGGAGCGCGTCATCCTGCCGAGGGTTGGTGTGCGTTAGGCGGCGATAGTAGGTACCAACGAGGCTACGGCTTCATATAGGGCTAAGAAGTATCGCCTATCTGTGGCCATCTTGTACAGGGTAGGACTGGGCGGAGGGCACGTCCAGGTTTAATCTTTTTGGGCAGTTCAAATGCAGCATGGCATATATCAACTTTATCAAATCATGTCAACTTACAAATCACTGGAATTGATTTGATTGAGGCGAGGAATTGACTAAGTTGATTGATTTGATTGGGGTGATTGATTGATTGAGTTGATTTATGATGAGCGCTGAATAGGGACGTACTTGAGCCTGAGGGGGTGTGTTGAATACTGGTGAAAATGAGACCGGCTAACCGGATGACCGACCTACCGGTCAGAGAGCTGTCTCAGCACTGTAACAACCTCTTAGATAGGTCATTACTGAACAGATAGAAATAGGGTTCCAACCCAACTATCGGACAGAGACGGCAATACACACACAATTGACCCCAATATCTGACAGCTTTTGACAGGGGCAAATCAGGACAAAGGGGACCAAAAGCCACGCCCTTAGTGAAATCAGCGGTAAGCAAGAAAAGGCCGTTATGTGCCGCAATCTATATATGGCTGCGCCCTCTGCGATGTAGCAATTTGTAACAGCCAAAACTGTGGGGACTTTTATCATCGCTTCATTTAGGTGACAAAAGAAGTAACGACAGTTTATTGCATCTTAATTATCTGTGGCCCCTCCTTGTGACCTCCACAGAGCCTAATGACGGCTCAGGGAATAGCTAACTTAAAGCCACCCACCATCATTTAGCGGCCAGGCAGAAGTGTGTTGCGTGGTGAAAACGCTGATTTAAACTGGTGCACATGGGTGGTTTTCACCCTCCCCTCTTTCCTGAGGGATGTCAGGGGACAAGGCTTTTCTCCCGCTAGCGTTATTGCTGGCTGACCTGTCACAAAATACAGGGTCCTCAAGATATCCGGTTTTATAACCAAGCGTGTGTCTCTCTACTCTCCCATTTCTAAGTCCAAACCAACACCAACTTTGATCTACCGTAGTTATCATCGATATTAAGAAGATCATTTCGGCAAAATGGACGACCCATTATGGACATGTCTGGCCTAGAAATTCGACATAGAGAGAGAGGATTTATTTACCAAGCTTCACGATCAATGTAACACCTACTCGGCCCCCATTCAACACACTGAGGCCTTTTATCATAATATATCCGAAATCTCGTATCTCCTTGACAGTCATAAGGCACAAATACATTGCATGCAAGGGATCGACAGGGGTGTCATCCAATTATAATTTAGTAAAATTATGGTACTTCCTCCACAGGCATTTCTTGCCTATGATAAAAGTACCAATATTCAGGCCGTTTACATATTGCTACATCACAACATTCACAACCCAACTGCGTATTACTGCCGACCTTCCTGCGTGTGGCCCTGCGGTTGAGGCTATCGTCAGATGCCCTATTCAACGAGCCCGTTTTTTCCGGCCCTTTTGAGAGCTGCGGGATTGAAGGCCAATTTGAACGCCCTGACATCCTAGGCAACGCCCTTATTTCTTCATCAGAATGAACGTCAGAGAGTATTTAGTGGAGAAAGTTTTGAAGTTACCTAAAGTACTAATATTATGACTAATCTAGAGTGGGTCGGCGACGTATTTGTGCCTTATGACTGTCAAGGAGATAAAGCCCAGTCGGCTGCTCAATTTCATCAGTCAGCCAGCCTTCTCACTCATCACATCTTCAGCCTCTAGATATTAGATGCTTTAGTCCTCTGAAGCGAGCATACAGTTATGAGGTCAAAGGGCTAGTCAAATCTCACATGAACCATGTGACCAAGGTTGAGTTTTTGATCGCGTTTAAAGCTGTCCTTTTAGCTGGTATGGTAGAAACTAACATCAAGGCTTGGTTTAAGGCATCTGGGTTAGCGCTTCTTGACCCACAGACCGTGCTGTTGAAGCTCGATGTGAAGATATACGCGACAACACCCCCGGAGAGTCCATCACCGTCCACATGCCGTTCCTTTTAACTTATTTCCCACTGTTCATTAAATGGTTAAGAAAAGGATAGATAACTCACTAAAGATATACGAACTCAGTTCAGTTTAAAATAGTATTCGCAATCTCTAACTAAACTAGGTACAACATTGTTGTTTAATAGCCCACTTACTCCCCTCACTTATCTCCTGAGAGCCCATACGACTGCAATTCGTACCTGCTCCACCTTTTTCTCTGCTATTGTTCGTGTTTGTTGCATCTCAATTGGCTGCAACCCTTCCTGGTACTGCGTTGCAGTCTTATGGGCTCTTAGGATATATAGCAGTGTTTGCAAATAACAAGCCCATCCATAATCCTAGGAGGAGTGATAATCAGCAGAATCAAATCATCTTTTTCAAGCGCTCTTGGTACACTTGCTTTGTACCGCATTGACGACAAAACCTATCCCCCGCTTGGCAAGCGAAGCCGCACTGGGCAGTCTTGAGTTTGGGACCTTGATGCTAGCCCTATAGATCCAATATCTGGAGCGCGCTGAAGCCTTCCCTCCTGGGATTGAGATCTTAGCGGGTCTGCTGGCACCGGCTGAATGCTGAGCCCAGCGATTGCAGCGGGTTTATAGAACCCCATATCCTCTGTTTGAACTGGCATCGATGCATAGGTATTATAATACTGCGGCAGAGGCGGCGACAAAACTTTAGCGGCACTCCGTTGAGCAGCTTGGTTTTCCCGGGTAGCCTTCATGGCTTCGTCGACGGCGCGCTGCGTTCGTGATTCCTATTCTTCTTCTCTGCTCCTCTGCAGCTCGACCTCCCGCTGTATCTCGTTCTCACGCTGAGCCTCCACGAGTTCTTGCTTCTGTATTTCATGCCTGACGGCTACCCTGGATGCGCCGACGACGACAGCAGCGCCGAGAATGGGTCTTCGTCGACGCTCGAACATTGCGGTAACTGCTGTCCGTAGGTTATAATGAGTACTTGGGATAAAAATCTGACCAATTCAGATATTTACGGTATTGAGGAACTCGGTTTCTGTAAGCAGGTATCAAGCCTTTTAAGAACAGAGCTGGAACAGACAAGCCCTTAGCGCCCTTCGTTCGGTATGTGACTGCACCCTTAAAGCAGTCTTTCCACTTATTATGGTTTGATTCGCTGGATCTACTAAACGAATCTATGGATTATCTCACTCTGCAAATAAGGCCGTTGACACGGTTATGCCCTTCTCAAGCTTTCTCTACCCTGAGTATCACAACCGCCATATTTATTAACGAGCTGACGCCACAGATCCTTAATATATTATCATGTCAGTAATTGAACGATGACTATTTTTCTTACCTTGTTTGACAATGCTGCGCAACCGGTTGCTGCTTATAGTGCACATTGCAGATGAATGGCTTTCACTCACTAAGCGATTTCAAGGCTACCCAGATTCCATACTGTGCCAAGAACCACTGGTATGGCACTGAATACAACTTTTTCTGGTTCGTGCGCGGTACTTCCCGGAACCGGCGCTGGGTCTAAATACAAGAAAACTTGGCCCGTACACCTCCGGTCCCCAGTTTCCCTGCCCCAGGTTCTAATTCCCTGTCGCCGCAGATAGGGAGAAGCTGATCGGCTCAATTTTTGAAACGCATGATGCCTTTGTTTGGAGGTCATTGCACCCAAAGCAATTCTCTTACTCCTATTCCAGATGCAACCAATCATAATATCAGGTCGCAGAATAGGGCGGCCTATAGTACTCACTCGAGCCGAGCAATCTGGGCTCATTGACTACAGGAGGCAAACGTAGATGCACGCACAACGGTGAAGGACCCTGCGAACTTAAAAGCTGGACGTGGTCAGCTCGTTTTAGTCTTTCTTTGTTGAGGTTACTGACCAATATACCGCATCAACTGAGTAAATTCATTAGAGCCTGTGGATCCCATTAGCGTCAGCCTAGCCCAAATAGGAAGGTCATTACATACGGCTCTTCCCCGCATATATCAGACGATTAGGCCGAAAATACTCAGACCTGGCATCTAATTAATCACATACTATAATTTACATCGCAATTAAAGCTATCACCACATTTATTATATATTAAAATATCCCCTGGAGCGAGCTCTATTAGTCCCTAAAGTTCTAGGGCCGGCCAACCGCCTAAACCTAAGAAATATAGGCAGAAGGTAAAGCCAATCCAGGATTAGATATATAAGATTATAAAGCCGGTTTTTCGGAAGGAAGAGAGATATTCAAAGGAAAGGCGGCTCGAGGTAGTAATATTCCTATATTATTATCGGGTTTTAGATCCTAACCACCCAAAATCGATTAATAGATATAGAAGACTATTATAAAGCGAGGCTATTACTTACTTTTAAGTTAAGTAGACTATAATAAGCTCTTAGTGGAGAGAAGATATATAGAATATAGAGAAAGGAAAATAAAGCTATTTTGTTTAGTAGCCTAATCTCGAGAAGTAATTATTTAAAGAGTTTATCTAGCTGCGATTTTAATAGCGCGCTATATTAATAGTATGGTTCCGAAAACGGGTAAAAGATATATTTAGATTATTAATATTATTAGAGGAATAAGCTATATTATTTATATTTTTAAATGGCTGGTAGGCAGGCTTTAGGAAGTAATATAATATTATTAAGTATAGGATTATAAAATGGGCTATTTAATAACCTAAAGCTTATTATGAGATTTGTGGATCTTTCTATAAGTTTATTAAGTGCGTATAATATAATTAATAATTATTACTATTAAAATAGTAATTATCGCCTAAAATAGATATTAAAAATATCCTTAATATGCCCCAAAGATACTTTAAATAATAGTATACTTTAAATATTAATAAGATGCTTATAATGTTCGAAATTGACTCTGGAGATATCTGGGCTTTATAGGGCTCTAAAACTATCTCGGTGAAGACTATTAGAAGTGGGTAGGAAAAGCGGCAGGTAATAGCGATTTTATATATCTTCGGTGATGGTATTTACCGGCTTAAACCTATAATTATATTTAAAGGTTCCCTAGGTGATAATTCTAGGATATTTTAAGATAAGGGTAATTAGTATGCTCTAGGGATTAAGGTAATATATAATAATTATATATATAATAACGAAGACCTAATGGAAAGCTGGTTAAAAGATAATATCCTAATCGTTAAATTAGTAATTAAGGACTTCCTTTTGGTAATGGATGCCATCACTTTCCATCTTATAGATCGGGTTAAGGAGGAAGTCAGGAGATAGCTTATGACTCCAGCTCTTATCCCGGCCGGCTATATAAGCCTATTATAGCTATTAGATATAATAATAAATAGGGTATTTAAATAATTCTATTATAAGGAAATGGATATATATAAGCTAGAAGAAGAATAGAATGGAAAGACCTAATAGACTATTAGCGAAAGAAGGATTATAATAATGTGGATTATCTATAGAGCTTAGGAGAGGATAAAAAAAAAATAAGATATAATTAGAGACTCATTCCTTCGATTAGGAATAACTATAAGACTAGACGGAAGTCAAGATTATCTTATTTCTATTAAAGGAATTAAAAATATTGACTTTTTAGGCTGGGAGAATACTGGGGATATATCTATTAAGTCGGAAGAGCTTGTGGACCGGCTGTGTGACGAAGAGGAGCTTTCCTTCGGTCCTGACGAGGAATATGACTAAGATACCCTCATATTGGCACTGAGACGACTGAAAGTCGCCCAATTACGGCAATTAGTATCTTTAAATGGGCTGTTAACGAAAGGGAAGAAGTCTGACCTTATTGAACTGCTTAGAAGTTATTTAACTATTATAGAAATAATTAAGGACTTAATTATAGTCTAAATTAATAGTCCTAGAGTTATATTTAGAGTAGAAGATAATTATATTTAGTCCTGACCGTTAAATTGATTATTAACCTAGAAAAAAGCCTCCCCTTCCTGCCACTCGCGATAATGGCCGAGTCTTTAGTCGAATTTCTTCTACCTTTTCCCTTTATATTTAGGCTTATAAAAACACTATTTTCCCTTCTTTAGGATATTATTAACTAATTAATAACTTCTTATTCTAACCTAGCCGCAGTGAGTATTATTTTTCGTTAGGGAAATCCCTTCTTCTTGACTAGGCGAAGAGGGGAGTTAATAAATAAGGCGGTAGGTCTATCTGATCTCGAAGCATTTATCGTTATCGAAATCTTCGGTTACATCTATATATTATATCAAAGTCGTTAAAAAATGCCGTTCTTTCGCATACACATATAGATAATATTAATAAATGCATTCCCTAAATTAGAAGTCATAGCGACCGTAGGAAGTCGAGATATTAGCGAGTTACCAAGGAAATCCAAAGGAGGGGAAGGACAGTAGAGGTTGGGTTCGCAAATTGGTGGTAACCACATATAGTTAGAAACTGCGGGCCCATGTATTAGCTTGACCCCACAGGCTCTAACGAATTTACTCAGTTGATGCGGTAGTCTGATCTGCTGGTGGTTGAGATGTTGGATACTCGTAGGGAACTGTGCTTCTCTTAGACACGTGTAACTATGACCTTTGAACAACACACCATCTTCCACTTCCGCCATCTTGCTTCATCACTCTGTCCCTGTGGTTGCACCGTCAAGACGTGCATGCTATGCGCACTCCTTTTGTTCAATGTCGTTCTGATGACGTGGGTATCCGCCAATATTACAGGCCGTTCTCGATTGGATGATCATACCCCATCGAGTTTATTTTGACTTTCGCGTTTCTATTTTCGACTAGTACGTCACCCCTGCCTGCCTGCCTGAACTGCAACCTTTGGCAGCCCCCCAGAAGTCTCTTCCCATGAGCCCAAACTACAGATTAGTGAGACCTATAAAGTAATTTATGGATTATTTGCACCTATTACCTTGCTCTTTAATATAGGAAGTAATGCGACTATTTAGGTCGGAATTATCAGAGATAAAATGCACATCTGAGAAGAATATACCCCAAGAAGCTAGCGTGGTATCTGTTAGGGGACTGTTTTCTGCTGCGACTCTAATTTCGGACATGATGCCAAGCATAGGGGAAATTTTGTTAAGGCGTGGGTAGAAAGAGCTATTGGCCACGTATTAGAAGAGTATAAAACCTTATAAGTCATATGTCCAGTTTCTAGCATAAACTAAATCTATAATATGTGCGATATAGTAGGCTAAGTCCACAGCTTCCTATTGAAGCGCAGTACTAAGCCACGTTAATTTATTGGATAGCGAGTATGCATACTGCAATCCATGTGACAATCTCGAATTGTGTCCCTTGCTACTTTTAGAAGCGGGCTGAGGAGACTATTGTAAGCCACGTAGGGACATTTTCGATCGAGACTGGGGTTTGGAAAAAGTGGCGTAAGGTCCTACTAGTATCAGAAGTGGCTGGACAGATAGACCCGGTCTCGACCCTTCCTCGACCTACTGCCTGAGGCAGCAAAGTTTATACATGATTAACAATATATACAGATTGTCCTCCGGAAGCAAAGGGAGATCGGTTTGAACAATTGTACCTCGCCTGCCTCTACCTTCTTGATTATTAATTCCAATATCAATTATCCAATCACCACGTTGGATAACTGTAACAACCATGGTTATCGAACCTCTGGCTCACAATAGTCATGACATTACCCTATCAGACTGGATGTCACTTCTTACCTTATGTCTGGCTCCCCTTATAGCGCATGTCCTAGTTGGCGCACCCTCACCAACATATTTAACTCTCGGCCGGCCCGTTTGGCATGAACGAATCTGTCACTATAACCCAACTTCTATCCTTTGGCGATATGCCATTATCGCTGATAGACGTATTCGAGCAAGGAACTGGGACAGAATTGACCTCGCTGCCACTAATGCCTTATTCTGGACTGAGAAAGGCTGGAATGGCTCTGAAGAGATCATCAAGTATAGCCGGTCGCAATGTATTCAGTTACCAGACAACGATAGGGTGTCATTGCTATCAAGGGATACTACCAAATCCCTTATCGTCACTATTCAAGGACTCCAGGCTCTGGTCCTCTTACTTGGTTGCCAACTTAACTGGAACGGTCCAAAATTCACTCCATGGATGGCTGTCGATATGATCTTCTTTCCCATTGCACTTTTCGGCTTATTAAGGCTCTGTAGCTGCCTTTGGCTTACCGATGAGTTTTCTTTTGCCTCGTTGGAAGATGTCCCTATTAGCCCTCCTCCACGGTCTAATAGTTATAGCACCGCATCATTCGAGCTGTTAGCTATAGACCCTTTAACGCCTGAACCACAACGATTTCAGAGACCTTCTTATTGGGCCAGCAGGCTTTTTCGGCTTGCATATTTAATTTTATTACTTGCTCTATTAGTTCTGTCTATTTCGTTTCTTATACCTTTCAATCATATATCTTTCAAGGATACATCTTTCACAATGACGAGTTTTTTGGTTAATCTTTTCTACATTAGCTTTCTCACCGCAACTGTAATTATATATGCTTGGTATCTTAGTCTCAAGCAAGCTACATCTACTATTATACCATGCATTTCATCACCTTGGTATAAAATTTATACTGCAGTTGTTATTGGGTTTGGGATTACTATTATTATTATTGCAAGTATTGAGACCCGAACGACTTGGTGTGGAAAATTCACAAGCGCTCCTCCATCATATGGCGACACAGATTTCTGTGGATAATACAGGGGATAACTACTGAGGGCCTACCCATAGTTACATGGGGGTCCTGAACTGCACCTTTAAAGCGTCTGACCCGCCGTAGCAACTTAGAACAATCAACCTCCTTCAGGCCACTGCGCTGCCCCATTTAATTCATGTTGATGAGACTGGGACTCTGTCAATATCCTTTGTCTCGAATATTATAACTTTTTTATCTGACGCGTCGAGACGCCCTACTGTACTGTACCAATTACCTCCCGTATCAGGTCCTGATACACGAAACCATGGCCCGTGCACGCCACGTCCCCCACTTATTCTTCATTCTGATCGCACTTTCCCCAAACGTGCACGCTAGCAAGGTCTCCCCTACTGGCCTTCATTGCGGTACAACGCGAATAACGCAAGAATCGATACCCCTCTTCAAATCATATCCTTATAGGCTTAGGTGAGTGGCCCTTCCCGAATGATACTGAATTGTTGAGCGCGAGAAGAATCGGTACCATAGATAGCCTTATTTATTATCATATTGTGGGGTTACTCATCCGGATCTAGGAACCAAATATTGAGGGTATCCTGCCAGCTGGGTCTTCCACGGAGAACGTTGCCTTGCACCTGGCGCAAGCCGCGCCCGATATATTCATTCCCTTAGAGTAATTATATTCGTGGGCTGGACCTACCCACGTTTAATTTGTATGGGAGATTAGCGCGACGCTAACAGCTGGCAGGCCAGCCTACGTTTAAATCGATGGCCAGCCCACGTTTTTAAGAAGTTAGTATTCCACCGATCGGAAAGTTAACAAACTCTCAGTAAATTTACATAGGTATTAGATCAAATAGTAACACCTGGATCTAGAGCTATATTTTATCTGTGGAATTTATAATTAAATCTTTTATTTAAATCAGCCAGATTTTAATATGGTTAACCCCGGTCAGATATTGGTCCAGAGTAGTCTAGCGTGCTTTTAATAGAGCTAGATACCATCTATAATACCTAATTAAATGCTCTATAGATTAGTCCTATTGTAATTATGGGCTGGATCTACCCATATTTAATTTATATGAGGAATCAGAATGGCACTAATAGCTGGCAGGTCAGCCCACGTTTAAATTATTGACCTACCCATATTTTTAAGAAGTTAGTATTCCACCGATCGGAAAGTTAATAAACTCTTAGTAAATTTGCATAGGTATTAGATTAAATAGTAATACCTGGACCTAGAGCTATATTTTATTTGCGGAATTTATAATTAAATCTTTTATTTAAATCAGCCAGATTTTAATATGGTTAACCCCGGTCTGACATTGGCCTAGAGTAGCCTAGTGCGCTCTAACCATAGCTGCCCACCATCTATAGTATCTAATTAAATACTTAGCAGATTAGTCCTATTATAATCGTGGGCAGGACCTACCTATATTGAATTTATATAGGGAATTATACATAGCGTTAATAGCTGGCAGGCCAGCCCATATTTAAATCGGTGGCTAGCCCACATTTTCGAGAAGCCAGTCTTCTATAGGTCGGAAGGCAATAAAAATCTTGGTAATTTTATATATATATTTGATTATATAATGCTATCTATAACCAGAGGTTTAGGCTATCCGTGGAATTTCTAATTAAATCTTGTATTTAAATAAGCTAGATTTTAATGTGGTTGACCTGGGTTAGGCCCAGAGTAGCCTAGTGTGCTTTAACTACCTGATTAAATACTGGCCCTTTATACGCAAAGAGGTACCTATATAAATAATATATTAGCATATTAAATAATAGTCTTATATTATATAGTATTAAATTAATTAATAATAGCTCTCTTATATTATACTATTTTAATTATTTTAATCTATAAATCTCTCCTCTATTATCTTCCTTACCAAATCCACTATACATGCCCTTGCTGGTTAATAGTCTGAAGATGCATATCATTTTGCTATATAATATAAATTATAGGCACATATATTGTTATTCTAACCGCGGGTATAGGCCATAAGGTCCCAGAGATAGGAGGACTAGCTCGATATGCTTAATCTTAACGTATAAGTCCATTAGCGGTCCAAAAAGGCATAGCATCAGGGACTGGGCGACCTATTCGTTTATTAACTATATTATAAAGCTGGCCTATATGCTAGTTGCCCTTAACCTGATACCCATATGGTATTGTGGTAATAATAGCTGGATTACTAATCGGCGTAAATAAAGTGTTATATGCCATATGAAGCTATTAAGGGGTGAGAAGCTATATGTGAGGATTTGTACCCGGAGGGATATTCTGAGCTATCTAGCCGTTAATATTAAATTTATTATAAATGGGCTGGGATATTATATGGTTCTCCTGGCCTGTAAGAACCGGTATAGGGATAGGGGCGTAAAATCTAGTGGCCTCTCTTAAATATTAACTATCCCCAATATAACCAGGTATACTATTGGCATGTTATGCCGGCTAAAGCATAAATTGGTTATTCTGGCTAGAAGGAATATAGCAAGGAGGAGTGGCTATATTATCCTCGAAAATCCAAAAGGGCTGATTATTACTAGAAGATATAATAATAAAAGTAATCGATATTATAGTAATTATAAGGATAATTTAAATACTTTCTATATTATATTATAGAGAAAGAGAATAAAAAGAATATTATAATAGTGCCTCCCTTTTATAAATATATTTATACCATGAATTACTTATAGGATACTAAGCTAATATAGATTAACTAAATCGCCTTAGATTATACCTTCTTATTTAGAGTATATAGTAACTAATACTTAATATAATAATAATAAGTAACCTTTATCTTTAGGAAGATAATATCCTACTAATACCTCTAATTATATAATATATCTATTTATAATAAAGGTAGTTATTTTAAAAATATTTACTTACTAAAATACTAAATTTATAAGGGTAATATTATTCTAACTATATAACAGACTATCTAATCAACTAATTAAAATATACACTAGCTCTCTATTACCTATTATAATATATATAAGAGATAAATAAGTCCTATTAGTATTTAATACCTATATAATACTATCTAATAC